>PVIH01009502.1:0-81898 GCA_004025045.1 Sigmodon hispidus
GGGGAGTTGCAGAGGAAAAAAATGACCAGATGTGTTGGGAGGGGGAAGAGACCTTGAATAAGGATATACAGGGATGGAAAAAAAAAATTCAGAGGGAAAGATGAACACAAAGAAAATATAGGTGTAGCAATCTTATTTGTATTTCTTCCCTTGATAAGCCATGCTTATCATTCTTATCCTCTGTATAGTTATTGTTAACCCTTCCACATTTTAAATTCTTTTTACTGTGTTTTTTTTTTGATAAATACAAAATAAAGAAGGAAGAAAAAATAAATAAATAAATAAATAAATAAATAAATAAATAAATAAATAAATATTTAAAAAAAAAATGGAAGCACACAATATGGTTTTAACCAATCCATATATCCTAAAATTATTTGGCAGTGAAAAAGATGTATAGCTGATATGTTTTCACAAGTTATTATACATTTTATTTTTTTCTGCTATATAAGTTCTAAATTCATTACATTTACAGAAATTGTGTTTTTAAAATACAGAAATCCTCTTTGCCCTCAGGCAATATCTTAAAGACAAAAATTTCCTTCAACTTTTGTTCAGAGATGGTTGTTTTTGAATAAAATTTCTTTGATGAGTTCAGTAAAACTAATTGTTTTAAATCTGAGACAATAAAAAATAAAAAATTGGAAAGTACAGTTTTCTTACCAGCACTTTTCTTAGTGTACAAGAAAATCTCAAACATAATAAAAAATAAATTTTTTTTAAAATCATCCTGTATTTTCAAAGTCTAAGTATTTATTCTGTTACATTTGATTTTATATTCTGGACAAAGTGATATGGTGTGTGGCCAGCAAGTGTCCTTTCAAAGGTGTCATTGTCAGAGAAAATTAATTCATAGCTCACACTCTGCAATGTCAGCATCTATTGTTATCCTTTTTTCTTCCTTACTGTCATTCAGATTAATAACATAAGTGGTTCTGTATGCTTACAGCTTTCTTCTCCTTGTCATTTCACTCAGAATCTCCTTTGCACAAGTAATTTTTCTTCTGCAAATTTAAATTCATTGCAATATATCTCTGTTAAGTTAGAAGTGCTACACAATCATTTCTCTTTAGACTACCCATATTAAACTAATTTAGTATATCTCTTTATGTTATTGGATTTTATATTCTAAACACTTCATTTCAGACAGAATCTGAGGTCTTATATCAAATTTTTACCATGTCCTGGAATTAAAATTATATAACATTGATATGACACTTTTTTATTTTGAAATTTTATTTTTAAAATGTTTTCCCATAGTCACTACTGCTCCCTCTCCTCCTCTTCTCCCAGTCCTCCCCAGCCCCTCCCCTCTCCCCTCCCCCAGACCTCTTCCCTATTCATTCACCAGAGTAGGCAAGGAATCCCACAGTGAATCAATTTGGTCTGGCATATCCAGTTGAGATAGGACCAAGTCTTTCTCCCCAGTATCAAGGCTGAAAAATGTGTTTTCTTGATAGGCATGGGCTTCGAGGATGCAGGTCATGGATCCAGGATAGGCTCTGGTCCAAATGCAAGAGGCTCCAGAAAGTACCCATGCTTTTCTACTGTCATCTACATTCAGAGGGTCCAGATCCATTTTACGAAGTTGCATCAGCTACCATTTCAGAGTTTATACACCCAATAGCACAGGATTGCCTCCTCCATGGGTTTCCCCATCATGATCCTGATCTCTCCACTCATGCAATCTCTCCTCCCTCTCTTCAGCTGAATAAGTAGCT
Organism: Sigmodon hispidus; assembly: GCA_004025045.1. Classification (NCBI taxonomy): domain Eukaryota; kingdom Metazoa; phylum Chordata; class Mammalia; order Rodentia; family Cricetidae; genus Sigmodon; species Sigmodon hispidus. Next base: position 1,722 of record PVIH01009502.1, read on the forward strand.
CAGCCTGGTGATCAGCTATGGATCTGTGTATCTGCCTCTATCAGCAGCGAGATGAAGGTTCTGTAATGGCAATGATTAGGGTGGTCATTCAAATGGTAATAGGGAAAGGTCAGTTTAGGCACCCTTTCCACTATTGCTTGGAGTCCTAACTCATTTTGTGGGCTCTTGGGAGTACTGTATTATCAGGTTTCTCTCTAATCCCACAATGGCTCCCTCTAGAAGGATATCCATTTTTTTTTTCTCTACATCTACATTCCCCCTTACCTCTACTATCCCATTCTTTCATATTCTCACCTCCCTGTGACATCCCCCCCCTTACCCTGACTGCAATTTTCTCAGAAGATCTTCTTAATTTCTCATTCTCAGGGGATCTATGCATATCTCTCTTAACTTTCTCCTGTTACCTAGCTGCTATAGGGGGTGTAGATTGTAGCCTGGTTTTCCTTTGCTTTATGTCTAAAATCCAATATGAGTTAATATATACCATGTTTGGCTTTCTGGGTCTGTGTTACCTCACCTAGGATGATACTCTTCACATCCATACATTTGCCTGCAAATTTCAGCATGCAATTTTATTTCTGCTGAGTAGTATTCCATTGTGTAAATATACCATACTTTTTTAATTCATTATTTTGTTCATGGATATCTTGTGTGTTTCCAGGTTCTGGCTGTTACAAATCAGGCTGGTATCAAGAGTTGTGCTAATGTCCTTGGGGTAAGAGTGTGCATTCCTTAGGTGTATGCCCAATAGTCGTATTGCTGGATCATTGGGGAGACTGATTCCCAGTTTTCTAAGAAATCACCTTACCGATTACCAAAGTAGCTGTACAAGTTTACATACCCACCAACAATGCAAGAGTGTTCCCCATTCTGATGTGTATAACATAGTATCTCAGAGTTGTTTTGATTTGCATTTCAATGATGGCTATGGATATTGAGCAATTCTTTAAGTGTTTATCAGCATTTGATGTTCTTTTGAGAATTCTCTATTTAGCTCTGTACTCCATTTTCCATTTGTCTTTTTTTTTTTTTTTTTGACTTCTAGCTTTTTGAGTTCTTTATATATTAAAGCTCCACTTTTTGTCTGATGTAGGGTTGGTGAAACTCTTTTTCCATTCTGTAGGCTGTCATTTTCTCTTACTGACTATGACTGTTGCTTTATAGAAGCTCTTCAGTTTCAGAAGGTCCTATTTATTGTTTATCTCAATGTTTGTTTTACTGGTGTTATATTTAGAAAGTGGCGTCCTGTGCCAATGCATTCAAGGGTATTTCCAACTTTTATTTCCTATTAAGTTCTTTAGTGTAACTGGGTTTATGTTGAAGTCTTTGACATACTTGTATTTGAGTTTATGCAGGAAAATAGATATGGATCTATTTGCATTTTTCTATATGTCACAGTTCTTTTATGTCAGCACAATTTGTTAAATATAGTATATTTTTCTGCTGTATATTTGTGGACTCTTTGTCAAAAATCAGGTGTTCATAGATGTGTGGATCAATATCAGAGACTTCAATTTGATTCCAAAAATCTACAAGTCTATTTATATGCCAGTACCAAGCTGCTTTTATTTCTGTCAGTCTATTAGTATAGCTTGAAGTCATAGATGGTTATGACTCTCAAAGTTCTATTATTGAATAAGATTGTTTTGGCAATCTGCGTTTTTTGTTACTCCATATGAAGTGGAATATTTTCCTTTCAAGGTATGTAGAGATTGTGTTGGGATTTTGATGGGGATTGCATTGAAACTGTAGTTTGCTTTAGGAATGATTGCCATTTTTACTATATTTTTTACTATATATTATCCACTATAAGTTTTCACTGTTAAAATTTTTGTTGTATGAAGTTTCTGGCCTAATTGACCTAGGGTCCAAACCCTCACACCTGCAGAAACACACAGATGCTTATATTAATTTTACACTAGGGCTCAGGCTTATAACTTGCTAACTTCTTAATCTTAACCCAACCCATGATTCTTATCTTACTTAGCCATGCAGCTAGATATCTTTTGTAGGAGCATTTCAACTTCTTTCCTCTGTGTCTCCTGGCATCTCTGGTTGTCTCTGCTTGGTTCTTCATATTCACAGAGTTTTCTTAGTCTGGTAGTGCCCCCCACCCACCCCCTACATTTCCTTTCTGCCTCTTGCCAATTAGCTTTTTATTAAGCTAGCAGGTGGGACAATTATTTAACAATATAATTCCACTACATTCCCCCCATATTTTTCTTTTTAAAACAAGTAGAACCTCAAATCTAATATTCTTTCCCTCCATTATCTATAACAACTTATAACCAACACTGTAAACAAACACAAATATTCATAATACATTTTAAATCTTTGTGAAAAAGTCTGAACATTTATCATTGAGTCCTTTAGCCTTATAACTAATAAAAATAGAGTCTAAGTTGGCAAAGAATTTCTAAAAGCTAGAACATAATTAGTACTGTAATTAGCATACAAGATGAATGCACATTCTATATGATCAGTGACCTCATGACAGACATAGAGCAAAGGTCTTTTGTCTGATAACATATGCTTTTCAGCTTAAGTTTTATATTTCTTCTAATTGCCTTTCTCATATACATGTGAAGGTTCTTTATTCAAATAAGAAATTGCAAATGTGAATATTCTGAACAATTTACCATGGTCCTTGAGAGTAGGAGAAAATATACTTAATACTTTAAAATTTTAAATGAGTGTTGTGGACCTAGTAGCTCAAAGTATTCTGATTTTCCATCAATGCAAGAGAAATGAAAGACTCAAGGACCATTCTCAAACCCTCCTTTAAACCATTTTGTTGTGGCAGATAGATCTGGAACTTTCTGTAACTGAAAATGAAGACATAGCCACTCATAAGTATGATTAAGGAGAAAGATTTTATTGTAATTATAAGGGAGAGAACAACCAGAGGCATTTGAAAGACTATAGAGCAAAAGGGAACCAAAAAAGTGGAGTAGATGTGACGAGTGCATTAAACTAAGATTACAGTGAGCCTAAAGTCCATGAAAACACTTTGGTTTGCTAATAAACTCCACATTTAGACACCTGTCCTTGATATCTTTGGGACATTTTGTTTCAATCTTTGTTTTTTACCCTTAAAACAATTGTTATTGTTGTGAGAACTATGAAATGATCATTAGAAAGTAGCAGGGGATTTGAACCTGAGATTCTCTTATAATACAGAGAATTACATCTCACTAATCTGTTTAATTGTAGTTTCATTTCCCAGTTCCTCTCTCTGCTAACTGCAAAAATAAGTCATTTCTATGAATTGAACAAAATTGTGAATTTGCCAATAACCTGATTGAGCTGAAAGTAGATAAAAACTTTCCTAGCCCAGCTTTTGAATGAAAATGTCATGTTACTTGAATCCTGACTTTGGCCTTGCAGAGGACACTTTTAAACCACACCAGATTGCTGACCTATCAGAACTTTAAGATAATGAATGTGCATTGCATTAAAATTCCAAGTGTGTACTGATTTCATATATGTCAATCTAGAATTAATAAATTATGATATGAAGAATTCTTTCCCTATACCTTCTTTCCAGTTTCTTTTCTCAGAGTAAATGAGGGATTATACTTGAACTGGCTTGTAATATATATAATAGTATAAAAACACAGAAAGAAACCTTGCTGAATATTATAGCAAGATACATGCTTCAAACTGAATGATTTAAGTATCATACTTGTATAATTAAGCAAATATATCTACTGTCTTTATCAAGATTTCTCAATTGGTTTTATTTATAAAGCTGATCACATATATCACAATAGACTATACCTTTGCTCAGGTAGTATAGGACCATACACTTCCCAAAGCCTTCTTTTCTTTAAACGTTTATTTATTTGTTATGAACAGAATAGGATACCAGAGGTCATTGTAGATGGTTGTGAACCACTATGTAGTTGCTGGAAATCAAACTCAGGACCTCTGGGAGAACAGTCAATGCTCACAACCTCTGAGCCATCTCTTCAGCCCCATCTTAATCCTTCTTAAGTTTTAGATGTCTTACATGTTGAAGGGTTGATACTCAAGAAAATATTTTTTCGTGTAATTCCCAAGTTTTCTAAGGAAAATGAATTAAAACATAACGTGTGTCAAGCCACATATTCTTATAAACAGATGATTTTTAATATAACTATTATGGAGTATATATATAAGCTATAATACATCCAAGGCTGACTTTTAAAAATTATAAAAAATCCTCTTAAATTATGATACAAGAAAGAATATAAATACAGTTCATATAATAAGATAAAAAAATCATAACTAAGAATATATATATTAACTATAATTAACTATATTTACATTCTGCATTCTCAATAAATATAACAATGTACTACTTTGCTAAGAAACATTATTTTGTATGATTTCTTTTTACTGTGACATAATATAATTTTGCCTATAAGCATATTCATTAATTTTTGAATTATCTACTATCATAGGCTGTCATGTGTGTTTTTGATCTTAGCCATTCTAACAGGTGTAAGGGGGTATCTCAGAGTTGTTTTGATTTGCATTTCTCTGATGGCTAAAGATGTTGAGTACTTTTTCATGTGCCTTTCTCGCATTTTTAATTCTTCTGCTGAGAATTTCCTTTTTAGTTTTGAACCCCATTTTTTAAATTGGATTATTTAGGGCGTTGGGCTATAGTTTCTTGAGTTCACTACATATTTTAGAGATCAGTCCTTTGTCACTTGTAGGGTTCGTGAAAATCTTTTCCCATTCTGTAGACTGTCGTTTTGTCTTAATGTGTCCTTGACCTTACATAAGCTTCTGAGTTTCAGGAGATTCCACTTATTGATTGTATTTCTTGTTGTCTATGCTACTGGTGTTATATTTAGGAAGTGGTCACCTGTGCCAATTAGTTGGAAGGTATTTCCCATTTTCTTTTTATCAAATTCATTGTACCTGTGTTTATGTTGAGGTCTTTGATCCACTTGGATTTGAGTTTTGTTCAGGGTGATAGGTTTGGATCTGTCTGTATTTTTCTACAGACTGCCATCCAATTATGTCAACACCACTGATTACAGGGAACTTAAATACACATGGTATGTAGAAAATATTGATATTATCATGTCCGTTTTTTACAAAATACCATCTTTCTTGCAATTTTCTGACATCCTTTGAACTTGTTAATCTTATTCAACTTTGGTTGCTGCTCTTAAGAAAGTATAGCTAAATGATAAAACACATTTATAGATTAGTTCAGCAGTTAATTCCATGGTACACCATGCTTCTAACTTCTCTATAGGAAGCAGTTTAAAGCACTAACAAATGTGTTCCAATTCTGTAAAGGTACTGGCCCACTGTGGCAATAAGCACATGTCTACCATAGAAAGTAAAAGCAAGACAATATGTAAAACACACCATGAAATTCTTTTTTTATTATCTCACTTCAGTTAATTATTTACTAGATTTCATTTATAAAACTTGCTATGGTGTCCTACTTGTCAACCAAATTGTATATGATACTTGTTTCATAAACTAATCTAATATTTGCTTGAAAAAATAAACACAGTGGAATTACATTGTACAGAGATACTTCAGACTGAAAATTAATCACATTTCCATAAAAAAGTGTTCTAAAGATTGAGCTAGTGGGAGTCTGACACAATGGACTTTGAAATAAATGCTTTCTCAGCATGTTTAGCTGTTACTTCAGCACAGCCATTATGAAAGAAGAAAAAAGTTATTTTGGTCACTGCATTGTGGTGCAAATAAAAAACATCCAATTAACATCCCTAGGAAATATTTTCATTGTTACTATAGACATGACAGGCATCTAAGAGAAAAAGCAACTGTCAGAACATATCTAAATATTCTGTCTGTTTAGATAGTAGGAAGATTTTTTATTATAAATTGTTGCCATTTTATTTATTTTTATATTCATTGTCAGTATAATTCATTATTTTAGTAAAGTGATAGATTAGCCTAGGTGTCCTAAGGACTATTTCTAGTGGCACACTCAATAAAAAAGGTTCTAAAGGTAATCAACACTTTTCTGTTCTTAAATTTGAAATCAATTCTATCATCCTCTCTGTGTGATAGGAAAGATTAAGAGTAGACTAGAATAAAGCAGACTCCTAGATTGATAATTAATACAGTGAATCTTCTGAATTCTAGCTATTAACCTCATGATGCTTTTCAGAATTTACGTACATTGCAATTTAGGACTTGTAAGAGAACACAGGTGATTAAGTTGTCTTTAATGATGTATCATTAATTCCCAATAATTTATTTGTATGTGGATACTAGATAATGCATAAAAAACATCAGAATGATGATGTTTTAAGAAATGTAAAAGATTAACTGATACATGTTATAATTGACCAATGTCTGTTACTGTTACAATTGAACAAACTTTAAATGAAATTTAATTTTATTTGCTAAAATGAAGAAATCAGACTATTTCAATACATCGATCTTTGTTGCTGTTTCTTAAAAAAAAATTTCTTTTACATAATCTAACTTATTTATCTTTTTCTTAACTAGTGTATAAGTAAAATTTGATCTCACATTGTGATTTCAGGCTAATGGCCACTGGCTAATTGGCTCTGGTACACAGAAATTGTGTCATTACCAGTTTATTCCCTGATCTTCAGTTCAGCCATCTGTAGACTAGAATAAAAATAGTACCTACTAGAAGTGTTGATGTGATGATTACATAAAATGGGAAAACACATGCAAGGTATTGAGCTTGGGACTCACAAAAAGGCTCTATTAGGACTGCCTCCTACATAGACAATTGGCTTGTTCTCTGCATTCACCAGCACCCATCATCTCCTTTTGACTTATTTTTTCTCAGTAGTACTGTCATTTTCTAACAGCCTAAAGATGCTCATTTTAATTGGACCTGTGGTTCATCTCCTCACAATACAATACTATACAAGATCTTTAGAAACAGGTGTAGTACACCGGAATCATTACAACTTCACTATAGTGTCAGGGTTGGAGTGAGCTATGAGACAGAGTTAAAAAAGAATCATGGGCTGTCACACAAAATTCTGGCATTTTGTGATTGGCAGATAATCTTGTATGTTTTTGTTATGTTGAGAATTATTGAACTGTAAAATAGATTATAATACACAGATTCAGACATTTTGAATTGTTATGCTTCATACCAAGATAATTTATAATTATATAAACTATATAATTGTAACTGTCATTTATTAAAACATTTGCAGATTTCCATCAGTCTAGAATACATATAAAGACATCACTTTGTGTATACATAGGGAATATCATCAATATAATCTTGAAGATTTAGAAAAGTAGTCGTGATTCTTATAATTGTAAGACTAATGTGGATCCAAATTAAATTTGACCTTACTTGTAAATATTTTTCTGAAATAAACAGAATGGCTGCATTTGATATGTTTGAAATATTCCACAAATGGTGTTTAAGAATATAATATTACAGATAATCATAATTTGGAGAAAAACAAAGAATTATGTGTAAAGTATTTATACACATTCAGTAATCTATAAACAATCAACAGATATAATCATGTTTGGGGGATTAGCAAAGAAGTGTGATGAGATAATAATAAGTTAGAGTAATGAACATTAGAACCTACTAAGGACAAGGAAGGTCAAAACATAGGAATTGAAGAATCAATTGACAGGCATCATGGTATGGTCACAGGACTTTTTAAGAATTGCAAATTTTGACGAAAATTAGAATCCTAATGAATGAGATTACTGTAGCTGAATCAGTGACAATGCTTATTTTAATTTTTTTGTCTAAAGTTATATATATAATAAATAATTAGCAAAAATAATTTATGAAATTAAGAAACCTGTCTTTAGTATAAGCTAATAAATGGAAGTTGAAGCTATAAGAAAATATAGACAATGACACTATGTACTATAGAGTAAAAAAAAAAAAAAAAAGCTTAACAATTTAAGACTGTTACCACTAAGCCTGATAACCAGAATTGGATCCATAAGATCAACTGAATGTAAGGTGAAAAAGATTTTTTGAAAGTTGAACTTTGCCCTTCATACATGTTCCTTGGTGTATATGCATACACATAATAATTAATATGTAACAAAACCACCAAAATTACCATGAAATATTTCATGACTTAGAGAAACAGGACTAATCTAGGTTTCTGTAAGTCATTCACATATCATATGAGACTTCATTCTTTATTAGTAAAGTAATTATAAACTGAACATGGCTTGATAATTTCAGAAGATTTTATTTTGTTGATGAATGTTTAATTATTCTTAATAAACAGAAAGTATCTACTTAGTAAATATAGAAAGTACATATAAAAATTTCTTTCTTTATGTTTATTGTACTGAGCAGGGTTTCATGTAGTCAATCATGCCTCAAACTTACTTTTCAGTCAAGAATAGTATTGAATTGTTAATTTTCCTGACTCTACCTCTCAATTGCTGGCTTTACAGGTGTGTGATATTGTAATGACATTTTATTTATACTAGACTTTTCCCCTGGAAATATGTATGTTTTCAACTTGGTATTAAGTTGTGTATTGATCCTCCTATGCATAGCAAACTCCAGTTTCTCCTACCTGCTTTGTGTGTATCTCTAGCAGCATATGTCCCAAATCTCTAATGTTAACTGTTCTATGATTCTTGCAAAACTGAGGGCATTAAACAGCACATCACATCTAGGCTGTGGGTAATACTAACATCCACATATCAATAACACTCTTTTCATAGAAAAACTGTCTTTCCTTTACCTCACAATTTAATAATTATATTTCACTTAGCTCCATGTTCCAAATTGAGAACAATTTAAAATTTTCCATTTGCTAACTTTTTGTTTAAAACCAGATTAAAAATATATGTGTAGATTAATGATCTGTTTTAGGTGCTACTATTTAAGTCTATGTTACATGTTTTATAAACATTTTAGATTAGACTCTCTGTATACCAGAACATTTACTTCTCAGGTATCTTTATAAGGTATTTAAAATGTAAACTACATGTGTAGCTGATGTGTTTGGGTTTTTTTGTCTTTTTTTTTTTCAACTTGATAAAAAGCTAGCGTACCCTAGGAGGAGGAAACCCCAACTGAGAAAATATTTCCATCAGATTGCTCTGTAGACAAGTTTATGGGAGTAATTTCTTAGTTAGTACTTAGTACGAGATGTTTTAGATTTTGTGGATCAGAGGTCACCATGGACAACATAAATTATCAATCTTAGTAAGCCACAGAAAGCAAGTCTTTGAATAGCAATATCCAGGATTCCTAAATCAGTTCTGGCCACCAAGGTTTCTGGTGAACGTAGAGTATTGATTTTTCTTCATAACTATAAGCTGAGTTATCTATGTTTTTATAATCTGACTTTATCATAGCAACAGAAAGCAAACTAATGCAATGTCCCTTTTGAATATGAACAACTTGCAATTTAGAATATCTTTGAACCTTTGTACACTCTGATGTCATTCATGTGAACTTTGTTCAAAAATTGTTCTTTTTCCACTTATCTTTAGGCTGGGTAAGATTTCAATTTGTTGTCAAAGAATATCTTCAATTTTGTCATCTGAAAGTTTATGATTTCTTCTTTTCATAACAAATCTGTCTTACTTTTATATTTAGCCAACTTTCTTTATATTCCAAATCTATGCTTAAATAGGATCCTTCCAGAAAAGCCTCACTCATGCCATATTTAAGAGTTTCTGTGTAGGATCAAATATCTATTGAAAGATAAACATATAAATATGTAGAAAACAAAGAGAAATGGTCACTGACATAGCTAATACCCAGATAAATACTACTATTGTGAATTCATTTATATTAGCTTTGAAGAAAGAACCACCATATTATAAAAAATATAATATAATATGCATCTAATAATATATTTATTTTAGAATATTATCAGTAATATACAGATTTCTACTTACTTTGTATGACAGGTTACTAATATATCTTTGGCTGGCCTAAAATTTTCCATTATATAGTCCATGCAGAAACTGTCTTTGAATCCAAGACTAGCTTGAAACTCACTCTAACATTTGTGATTCAGCCTCACTGGTGCTTGGTTACAAGTATGTACTGGCCTACTTATATGAACTTTTACCTTTCATAATATTTGAATTTGTTTAAAATGTGTAAATAACCTTTTCTAAATCCTTACAAAATATAATACTACAAAAATATTTATAGAACTACTTATGTCTTTGTTTTATTGAAAATAATTTTAATGAAATACACTCTCATTATAATTCTTCTTCCTGTGGTAGCACATAGTAGAGCACAAAATTGAGAGACATAAACTTTTAAAAACAAGAGAGAAAAATTGAATTTTAAAAGCAGTAAAATGATATTTTTAAAGAGACAACTTCAAAGTGTTTGAAATTGTGAGACTGAGGAGCTTTTCAATTTTTAAAATGTTTCATATTGTGATGATTTTATTAATGTGTCATCTTGAGGATGAAAAACAAAAGTAGGTTTTGACTTAACAGGGATGCTTTGTGTGTCAAGATGACAAGAAGTCAGCTGTCCTGGATAGTTAGGTCAACTTGTGTTATCATAAGTTTCTCTATCCTGCCTTACTGGTACTAAAGTTTCTTAGTCCTAAATAATCACACAAAGGCTTATATTAATTATAAACTGTTGGACCTAAGACTCAGGCTTATTACTTGTTAAATCTCTTAAACTAACCCATGATTCTTATCTATGTTTTGCCACATGGCTTGGTACATTTTCTTAGAGCAGCATTCTCATCTTCTTTCCTCTGCATCTAACTGGCATCTCTTATTTTGCCTTCCCTCCCCCCGAATTCTCCTAATCTTGTTGCCCAACCACTACTTCCTGCCTGCCTTCTGGTCAATCAGCATTTTATTAAATAAACACAAGTGAAAAAATAATTACAGCATTATCCTACATATTTGTGTAATTATGTATATAGAGAGCTAACATCCCATTTATTACAGATGCGAATTCACACAGTTAGTAAATCTTTGATTTCTGTTTCTTCATTTGTAAAATAGAGGAACAAAAAGTACCATCCTCCTAAGATTATTGTGAAAATTGAATGGAGTGGTGTAAATGCTTTATGTTTATGGCAGTGCCTGGTACTTAATCAGTCAATATTTTAGTTTTCTTTCTTTTATTTCTTCCTTTAATAGGTTTACTAAGAACTGCATTTTGTGTTCTTTGATTCTACCTTTCAAATTATAATGCATTTTCTATATTTCCAAAATATTTAAAATACATTTAAAAATAGTCTTTACTTATGGAAGAGTTGAAAAGATGGTATGCTATTTCTTCATATTCTTCACTCATATCTTCTTGAAGTGGGCATTTTACATTATCAAATTATAATTATCAAGAAATAAAGAAATAAATAAAACTAGTACAATGTTTCTAACTAGAAACTACAGATTTTATTTGGATTTCCTCTGTTTTACACAGTGCCCGCTGTGGCATACCCTATCACAACTATTCTCCATGTCCAATCAATCTCTTCTAATCAGTCATTTTTTAAATTTCTCTTTGCTCAATATTTCTGACAAATCCTGATCAGATATTCTATAGCATACTCCTCAATTTGGAGCTCTTTGTTACTTTCTCATTGTAAACTGAAATTATGAAATGGGTGAACACGGCTTCACAGGCAATGCACCTTTCTTACTATATCACTTACTGAATTACTTACAGAGGTTCATTTTGCTGTGACCTAGATCATTTGGTGGTTCCTTCCTCATATATTATTTAATCAGGAACTGGTTATAGCCCAACCCATAAAAGGAGAATTTATTGCTTTACATTTGGTAAAGCTAGAGCCATAAAAGAGGAGTAGACAGCAAGTGAGAAAATGTCTTTAGATAGATTTGTAGACAAGCCCTTAGAGCATTTATTTGTTAAGAAATTACTAGGACATGTGGGCGGGCCCATCCATTTCTGGCTGGACAATTTCTGGGATGGTGGTTCAGGCTTCTAGAAAAAAACAGATGGAGCATGCATGAGGAAAAAGACAGTAATCAGTACCATTTCATGGCCTCTTCATCATCTCTCGTATCCAGGTTTCTGTTCTGCTTTAGTTCTTGTCCTGGTGTCCTCCAATGATCGGCTTTAATGCAGAAGTGTATGCCAAATAAGCATGTATTTGCCAAAATGCTTTTGTTCATGGTATGTTACTGCACCAATAGAAACCCTAACTAAAACATTTCTATTTTGTAGTATTAGGCCTATAAATAATGAAAACGTTACTCTGAGGCTTACAAAAGATACAAACAAAACGAAAAAAAAAAAACCCAAAACAACAAAAAATTAATCAAGCAAATTAACAAAAGACAAAACAAATTTATTTTCCCTGATGAAATAAGAAATGCCTCATAGGTTTTGTTTGTAAATATGTGGATGCCGAAAAATGAACTCAGGTCCTTTGGAAGAACAGTTAGTGTCCTTAAGCTCTGAACTATCTCGCCAGTTCAGGGGAGGAGATAAATACATGGGGAGAATAGAGACTGACTGGGAGGGACAGGACGGGGAAATGTAGCTTGAACAATGGAATACATGGAAAAAAATGAGACTTTATTCATAATAAAAATTTAAAAAAAAGACATGGTGCTTCACATGTTAGATATGTTTAGTGCCAGGAGATCAAGTTATCTTCCATGTATGTAGCAAAATATCACTTAACCTTTACTATACATGACTTCTGTGTTTTTAATGATTAGCTCATTTAGTTGTGACATCTTAAAATAAAATATTAAAGAGAATAGCTGTATTAATTTATGTGATAAGCTATACTTGTTTTGTCATTTTCTAATTCTTCTCTATTAAATATTTTATTTTACTTATTTTTAACCAAACTTAAAAATATATGGAATAAAAGAGTCATCTATTCTTTTTTTGTGATGTATGATATGATTATTTTTAATCATTTTATTTTTAATTTCACATAATTACATCATTTACCACTTTTCCTTCCTGTCTTTAAGCTCTCCCATATACCCCCCTTGTTCTTTTCCAAATTCATGGCTTCTTTTTTCCTTGTCTGACATACATGCATGTAAATACGTATTTATATACAATAATTCTTAAATACATTTTGAGTTATAGCTCTTCAGACTACTCTATGCTTGAAAACTCTTCACATTCATCTTCAGTAAATTATTTTAACTCTTATATTCTCTCTACTTTTTGGAATATTGCAGCATTCTCTATAAGATAAATGGATCACAAATTTGGGTTTTTAGAAGTCATCTCATATGATAATTACCCCTGTACATTTTTTTTTACAGTATACTATTAAAAAAAACATCACTAGAATATATATGACCTACCTGAAGATCGAGGTTGAAGCTTTTCAATTCCAAAGACCAAACATTGCATTAAGGGAGAGATCCATTATTTCAAATGCCTCTGTTAAATTGAAAACAGATATTCTCATTTCAGCAATATTAGTTCTATTCTTTGAAGTGTCACACAACAAATCTAAACTCATTTTCTTTATAAGAACTTTAATTATGTTAAGAAATAGCATGAGTCTCTATGCAGAACTCTCTTTTTATCCATTATACTTTGTCAGGACTTCCAAATTCTATTCATCATTCTTCTTTCAGAGACATCCTATTATTCACAATTCTAAGAATCTTAATTTAAAAAGATATTCTATAACCTAGAAAATGTGAAGTTTTAAAAGATAAAGTAAATATATTAGAGTCTTTATGAATGATAGAATAATATTTGTTTTTTTTTAACATGTGTGAAACTTTTGGGCACCATTGTTAGTTTTAAACACATTCACTATTTATAAAGAACTGACAGTTTCATTTTCTAATCAAATAATATAATTATGTTATAGACAGCAGGAGAATAATTGAAATACATAACAATCAGTGCAAAAAATTCTTTTTCCATGAAGTTAGCATTTTGTAAAGCAGAGTATAGTATACATATTTGACTGTAAGGGACATTGACACTAGAAATTAGAAGTGCATTCAAATTATTAAATTTTAAAAATCTCTTTATTTAAGACTGAAGTATAGAGAATTATAAAATGTGTCAAGTAGAATTATTGTGATCACAACTCAATATTTTTGAAAAAAATAACAAATTACTTTTGACTACATACAATGGTTGTAATAATTATGTAACAATAGTGTTACTAGAATTAATATTTACATAGAAAGTCTGTTTATTGTAGAATTTTAATAAATTATAACTTATGTAAGCTATAAAACAAGATTATATCAATCTATGAAATGAAAATAATTTATAAATGAATTCAACTGTTGTATGTGAGGATAAAAAAATCACTTGATGGGTACTAAGTTTGACAATAGTGGGTAAGCATTAGAATATGATACTTTCTGATTTATTCTCTGACCCTTCTGACTTCTATCTGGCTCCTTTCCTTCTGTTGGCTTGGCTAATCTCATTTTGATGTGATAGCTTTCATTTTATCTTACTATATTTTATCTTGTAATATTTTTTTAAAAAATGAATGAGTGGATAGATGACTGAGTGAAGGTAAACTTAGTGACCAAAGTTAAGGAAAAAAAAAAGAAAAGAAATATTACTAATACTTGCTGAGAGAGAAAAGTCAGTTTTCTTCAATGGAGTGAGACTGTATATCAACATCTGCAAGATAGAAGTGGCTTTCCAACCAAAAATAAATTCCACATTTTTTGTTGTTTTATTTTTTGTGTCTATGCTATTATTTGGATACAGTTTGGTGTTTTTGGTTTTTTGTTTGATTGCTTTCCTTTGTATTTTGTTTTGTTCTGTTTTGGGGTGTTGTCCTATATTATTTCCTAAGTTTTGTTTTCTATTGGATTTTTAATTTGTTTCTTGAGAAAGAACTAAAAGTTTGGTATGTAGATGAAAGAGAGAATCAGGGTGGACTTGAAGGAGGTAATCAAAATATACTTGAATTTAAACATTGTTTTAAACTATAAGAAGAAACAAATCCATTTGAAGAATTATTCAAGTAAACAAACAAAAAGATACAGCACATTTAAATTTTTTGTTTAATACTGTTAATACCAATGTCTTTTTGTCTTTTTTATTTTGGACATGTCATGTGCTAAAGCATTACTGGTAAATTGGACAATCATGAGCTTTACCTGTCTATTTATCTATTTTTCTAACATATACTTAACATCTATCTAACTATTTTCTCTCACCATTTTACTGCAATGCTACAGGCTTGTTCTTGTTAGGGCAGCATTTTAACACTTCCCTAGAGTGATTTTTAATATTGTCCTGTATTTTATTCTTTAAGAAATTTATACTGTTTCAATCTTCTACATTGTTTTTTATTTACCTGATAAATTTATAGTTGTTTTGTGCATATATTCTCTGAAAACCCACTTAAATTTCTAATGTGTTAAAGATTTACATATCATTTTTTCATAAGAAAGGATTATTCTTGCACTTTTAATTTATTTTTTACTGAAATATGCTATGCAGCATAATTTAAATCATTTAATATTTCTATAAACACTGATTTTCAAGATGGTAACATCAGTCATTAAATTTTAGTTAAAACATATACCTTAGCATAAAAAAGCAGGTACAGTTATTACCAGAATTAGTAGTAGCATTCAGTTCCTCTAACTTTAGGTTCAGACTTCTTAAAATTTTGATTCCATTCTCAAATTCCATACTAAAACAAAGGAAGTTGTTTTCTTTTCTAATTTAGGCAACACTTGCACAGGGTGATAAATCTCGGTAATATTCTCTTCTAAAAGTAGACCACTTATCACTCCTCAATGTAAGAGTTAAAGAAACAGATTTTGACACTCTAATCCAATGATATTTTCAAACAAACTTGTCCTGAAATACTAACACTTCTGTCAACTTCACATTTTATAGAATATTGTATTTTGTAACACTTTTAGTCTATGCATCAGCACAATATGTATTATATAGGTCAAATTTGAGTGACATCAGTTTTATTTAAATTTTTTCATACCTACCACTGTTCCACTGCCTTCTCATGGTCCTCCTTCAGCCTCCTCTAAGCTTGCCCCCATCCATTCCGCGGAGAGGGCAAGGAATCCCAAGGTGAGTCAATTTGGTCTTGCATATCCAGTAGAGGTAAGACTAAGGTTCTTCCCATACTACCAAGATTGAATCAGGTGTTCCTGTGAACAAAACTAGTTCATGCACCAGAAATAAACTCTGGATTGACTGAAAATGGCTTCACAAACTGCCCACTGCTTTCACCTGTCATTTACATTTGGGGGGTTTTGTTTTATTACATAAAGATTTGTCAGCTGTCATTTTAGAGTGACTAAGCTCCCAATAACTCTGTTCAGCCATCTGTGGGTCAACTCCTCATGATCCTGATCTTTTTGCTCATGTAATCTTCCCTCACTCTTTAAAGCTGAATGGGATGATTGACCTGATGCTTAGCTTGGACTGCAAGTGTGCTAACATTAGTTGCTGGATGAAGGTTTTATAATGGAAATTAGGGTGGTCATTCATTTAATTATATGGAAAGACTAATTTAAGAACCATTTCTAATGTTACTTTGAGTACTAGCCAGGGTCATCATGCAGGTTCTTGGGTGTTTCTCTAATACAAAGTTTCTATCTACCCTCAAAATGGCTCACCCTATCAAGATATCCATTGATTGTTTTCCCTCCCTGTTTCTTCACACATTCAATCATCTCATTCATTCATGATATGCTGGAGGGATCTGGAGAGTATCATCCTGAGTGAGGTAACACAGATCAATAATGATAAACATTGTAGTGAGATCAGGCACTTTTGCCTTGACCTAGGGGTATGGTATTTAGGACTTGAGGATCCATGTAAAGGGCATGATCAGTCTAGTCTAAAATCCTGTGCATGCCATTTTTCCTTTCTGTTTATTCTCTCATGTTCATGGAGAAAGCATCCAATACATTGTCACTGCTGCTGTATGGAACAGATAAATTTTTCAGGAATTACTCTAAGGTTTAATCTTTGTATTACTGAGTGTTTTATAAAAACTCCTTAATAAATATTAATCTTTTATATAATCAGTTGCTAGTGATTAATATCTACTTCAGGACATGATATGTATGTGGATTTTAGACATAGAGCAAAGTATAACCCGGCTACAATCCACTACTACCAAGCAACTAAGTTTTGGAACTTAAGAGAAACATTCATGAATCCCACTGGGAGGAGAAAATACAGAAGATCTACTGACTAAATTGAGATCATATTCATGGAGGGATCAAGGTGAGGTGAAAAGAGAACATGAAAGACTCATACTTAGACTAGGTATTTGGCTGTAATAGTCACTGTCGTAGTTATGGTTTCAATAGCACAAATGCTAATATATATTAATAATGAAAACCAGGAGTTAGATATTTGGGTAAATGCTAAAATATTAGAGAGACAAAGGAGCAAGCCACAGCCTCTCTCACCTCCATGACTTCTCTGAACAAAGAGGGTAAGATACTATGTTGTAATAGGTTTCTGGACCAGACTTTATGGTCCAGCCCAAAGGTTCAAACCCACTCTCAGCCCCACTGCATCTTATGCACAAATAATCCCACACAAGCTTACATTACTTTTCTGCTGATTGACCCAGGGCCCAGGCATATAACTTGCTAAATCCTTCATCTGAACTCAACTCATCTTTTTCAGCCATGCAACTTGATACCTTTTTTTTTCAGAGCAGCATTTCAGCTTCTTTCCTCTGCATCTAATGACTCATCTCTGTGGCATCTGTGTCTGTTCTTCCTGAACCCAGAGGTTTCCAAGTCTGATAGCTTCATCCACACTTCTTGTCTACCTTCAGCCAATCAGCATTTTTATTAAATAGTAGGCAGGACAATTATTTTTAATGTAAAACCATAATCCTACTACAAAATTATCCCTAAAAGTCCTCAGACTGGATAACTCAAGTTCCTGTCTTCATCAGCCTAAAATATCCCTTATCTTTCTGTCTTTATCTCACTAGTGCTAGGTAAAATATGTGAGCCAGTACCAACTGGCTCTATTTCTCTGTCAGATTGGTTCAATTTCATGTAGACCAAGGAAGACTTGAAGTCCTGATCTTCCTGCTTTTCTTCCCAAATTGTGAGATTAAAGATGTGAGCCACCATTGCCTGGTCAGTATAGTTAATTAGTAGCTAACACTACCCTCTGATCACCAGGCAAGCTTTTTTTGTTAGAGCACAAACAAAATATCATCACATGTTTATATTAATTCAAAAAGACACCATAAGCACAACAACTCTTACAAAGAAAATTTTTTACTTGATGGCTGAGTTATACTTTTTTGTTGTTGTTGTTGTTGTTTAGATCTTTACCATTACTGTAGAAAGCATAACGGCATGCAGGCATAGTGCTGAACTGGTAGCAAAGAGATCTATATATCTTGAACATCAGGCAGCAGGAAAGATAAGTGAGCCATTGAGCCTCAGTTAAATTTCTAAGAACCCAAAGAAAATTCTTATTACCATACTATCTCCAATAAGGCCACACTCTTTCAAACAATGAAAACACTCCTAATGATGCCTGTCCCTGTGACCCTATAAACTCATTATTATTGAAAACACTATAGTCAAAAAACCCAGCTCTAATTAACCAAATAAAAACCAGATAGGTAGATATACATATAGGGGAATGGGAATGCTTCTATAAATGTATTCTCTACTTTAAAAAATATAAAGGGTTTAGGAAATTAAGTAATTTTTTCTATATAATGTTATATAATTTGCATAATCTCCAAGTTAAAAAATGATATTTTTTTCTATAGTCGTGATCAGAAACCAAGGGAAGCTAATAAGCATAATGGGTGCACAGTACTACTTCAAAACAGTCTTTTTAATCTTTCCATTTGTCTTAAATTCTAATTGGCCCCATTATACAAAGGTTAAATAAGAAATTCAATTTTGCTCAACAAAAGAACCGCAGGAGGCATCACCATCCCTGACTTCAAGTTAACTATAGAGCTACAGCAATAAAAACAACCAGGTACTGCCATAAAAAAAGACTTGAAGATGAATGGAATTGAATTGAGGATCCAGGCATTAATCCAAAAACCTATGAACACCTAATCTTTGACAAAGAGGTCCAAAATACTCAATGGAAAAAGATAGTATCTTTAAATAATGGTGTTGGCATAGCTGATTGGTAGTGTATAAAAAAATGCAAATAGATCCAAGCCTGTCACCCTGCACTAAACTCAAATCCAAGTGGATTAAAGACCTCAACATAAACCCAGCCACACTGAACCTGACAGAAAAGAAAGTGGGAAATATACTCCAATGCATTGGAATAGGTGACTACTTCTTAAATATAACACCAGTAGCACAGACACTAAGAACAACAATCAGTAAGTGGGACCTCCTGAAACGGAGAAGCTTCTGTAAATCCAAGGACACAGTCAATAGGACAAAACAACAGCCTACAGAATGAGAAAAGATTTTCACCAACCCTAAAAGTGACAGAGGACTGATCTCTAAAATATATTGATGTTGTAGAATGTTTTCCTGGCCCGTTTGGGGCCGGAGGTTTGGACCTGGTCTGCGGTGGCTTTTGTCCCCCAAAGAAATGAATCAGATACTTGTATTAACTTAATACTGTTTGGCCTATGTCTGAAGCACATTACTAGCTAGCTCTTTCATATTAATTCAACTCCTTTCTACGAATTTACCCGCCATGTGTCTCAACCCATGGCTCACCAGGATTCCTTACATGCTTATTCTTCGGGGGTCAGATGGAGACTGACTAACTCCACCCTCTTTCTACCTGCCTGTCCTCTGATCCTCCACCCACTTCTATGATGCTCTACATAGGCCAAACCAGTTTCTTTATTTGCAGCATATAGAGAAAATTCTACCACATATCGGGAACTCAAGAATCTAGAGCCCAAACCCTTGACTAACCCAATCAAAAAATGGGATTCAGAACTAAAAAGGGAATTCTCAGCAGAATTACAAATGACTGAAAGGCACTTGAAAAAGTGTTCAACATCTTTAGCCATGAGAAAATTGCAAATCAAAACATCTCTGAGAAACCACCTTACATCTGTCAGATTGGCTAAGATAAAAGACACTGATGACAGCCTGTGGTGGAGAGATTGTGGAGCAAGGGGAGTACTCCTCCATTGTTCGTGGGAATGTCAGCATGTTCAGCCACTTTGGAATGCAGTATGGTGGTTTATCAGAAAACTGGGAATCAATCTCCCTAAGGATCCAGCAATACTATTACAGGGCATATATCCTAAGGGTACACATCCCCATTCCAGAGGCTCAACTATGTTCATAACAGCATTATTCGCAATAGTAAGAACCTGCAAACAACCTAGATGCCCCTCAACTGAAGAATGCATTAACAAACTGTGGTACATCTACACAATGGAGTACTATTCAGCGGTAAGATAAAATGATATCCTAAAATTTGCAGGCAAATGGATGGATTTTGGGGAATATCCTCCTGAGTGAGGTATCACAAATCCAGAAAGATAAGCAGTGATATACTGATTCATTAGTGGACTTTAAAAAAAAAAAAAAGAAAAGAAAAACATGTCCAAGCTGCAAACCACAAACACTGAACAGCTTGGGATCTGAAACACCCTGGATTGGCTACTTGGATTCCAGCCCTTCCAGAGGAACACCTGACCCAGTCTTGATGTTGGGGTGAGGAAAGCAGATCTGCCTGGAGTGGATGCTGAACTAAGCCACATTGGGATTTTGGGACCTCCTGCACTTGCTGGGGAGGAAATAAAGTGATGTGGAGAAGAGAGAGTGACTGGAAGGGGCAGGAGGGGGAAGGGAGTTTGAACAAGGGTATACATGGATAGAAAAATGACTTTATTCATAATAATAATTAAAAGAAAAAAGAAAAGATATATTCTTTATTTTTTCTTTAAGTTCTATCACTGATTTCATTTTAGCAAATATTGGAGAAAAATAACAATTTTACTACTATGAAATGATTCTAAATCCTTATCAGTAAGAGAAATTTTAGATAAATTATATATATGATAGATTAATGAAATTAAAATGTAAGGTAAATAAATATTAGAAAGATATAGGTGAAGGGTTCATATATGATAGATATAGTTAAATGTTAGATAAATAAATAAGAGAAAGAATAAATAAATATTAGAAAAACAAAAGGCAGATCCATGGTCTTGAGTAGTCTTTGAGTTTACAAAATATCAATAAGGGCATCAAAAAAAAATCCATATATATGAATATATTGGCAAGACCAAGGGAGAACATTCTTTATATGCTGTTGATAATAAAAAAGCAACAGACACATTATGAACATTAAAGTTTTTCAGAAAATAAAAATAATGTTAATGTATGAGATAATGATTATGTGCTTAGTTATTAATATTCATGAAATTATTTCAGTTCTGTAAAAGATACACTCCCATGCTTACACTGACATGAATGACAAGAGAAAAGATACAGATGTAAACAATCAGCCTATATTTGTGTCTATATGTTAGTAAATTCTGGGATATCAGAGAGACCACACAGTCAAATCCTAGGCAGACAGCTCAGGAAATCCTTGATCCTTGAATACAAGTATAAACAGCTGAGTCAATCTCACACACATCTTTAATCCCAGCACAGGGAAAGCTGGAAGTTAGTTGGCACTAGAAAGGTGTATACATAATTCAAAACAATCAATTTCAAGCCAAACTGGATATTCTATTATTTGAGATAAGATTGGTGACTCTAAAGGTCAAACGCACATGAAATAAGCCATGCATAGAGAGACAGATACCATTTGATAAGGTTTACAGCTGGAATCAGAAAAACTAAGATGACAAAAAGAAGAGAACCAAATGGTAGTGACAAGAGCAAAGGCAAGAGTGCCTGGTATGTTTAGATACAGTTATATAGGAGGTATATGAATTCATGGAAAAGATGGCAGCTGAAATCACAAATCAGACATTTCAAACTAGATAGAAGTGACAAACAAATATACTAATGCATATATAATTAAATATGTAATATGATGGGCATATATGTTTACTTAATAATGTCACAATTTATATTTGGATTGAAATATTTCAAACCTCAAAATACATACAATTACAAACAAAATATAAAAAGACTTATTTATGCCAAGAACAAATTGCAATGACCTCTATCATGTGACCATATATATATAACTACCTGGTATTTAGATATTTCTTGGAAATAAAATTATGACTTTCTTGTATATTATGATAAACTAATATTGATTCTAAACTGTATTCTTCAAGGTTTTACCATCTGTGCATTGAGAAGCTTAAAAGGAAAGTAGATTCTAGAGGTCAAACTTCTACTTCTAAATCTGTTACCACAAGTTTTTGAGTCTTGCCTGGTTTGACACTTCAACTATATTTTTACTGTTTGAATAAATGTAGCATTTTAAATTTGAAATATATTTTTCCTTCTAATCAGATACAGTGACATGCTAGACAGTAGTCGAGAAGTTCACTTAGCTCCATGGTCTGTGGAAGTTTCTGTATTCTCAATAGATATAAAATTACCCTCCACTTGCCTGGCACCAATTGATTTTCATATACGATAATCTCTGAAGATAATATCCATAATAAGTTTATAATGTCAGGTACCAATAAAAGAAATATAAGCCTAAGCCTAATTATCATTATCTAAGTGTGTGTGACATGTGAACTCTGTCACAGCTTTTCAGATTTTGATCTTTATCTCAAATCCCATTTTGTTTCTAAATTAAATAGTTTTTTATCTTTTAGAAAATGAAGTTTATTATAATCTCAGCTTAATCACATTGCTATAAGACCACAAAAATATACCATGCATGCATTAAATAAGTTCAGCAGAATAAATGACGATGAAATTTCTGCTTTGAATTTCAGAAACATACAAAACTTCCATGTCTGTTTTTTGTAGTACATTCAAGAAACCTAAAGTAGATTTAAGTATATTTTTTGCTGATATTTTTATTGTTTATTTGAAAATCAATGTCAAACATTATATATATAAAAAAACATTCAGGGCAGATGACAAAAACACTCATACAGTAATAAAACTATAGCAAAAAGAAAAATATTTTTGAGATAGTAATTGAGATGGTTATTTTAGATGACTGTCAAGTTGATGGGATTTATATCATTGTCTCTGAGCCTCTGATCACGTCTGTGAGAGATCATCTTTATTAGGTTAATTGGGAAGGGAAAACTTACACTCAAAAGAGCCAGAATCATGCTCTAGGCTATGGTCTCAGAGTGAAAGCTAGCCAGCCCCCACAATCACAGTTCTCTGATTTCCTCTGGTGGATATCCAGGAGTTACTCCCTCAAGCCACTGTGGGTGAAACTTCCCCAGTTCCCTCTAACTGTGAAGCAAAACAAAGTCTTTTACCTAGCTTTTGTCAGATACTTAATCATGACAACAGAAAAAATTAGTACAACAAAATGCTTTTGTTGAACTGTGCTTTGTCCTTTTTTCTTACAATTCTTTGTCAGAATGACCAAAATAACAGCAGCAGGGAATAAGAATGAACTTGCTGTAATCTACCATATTTTAACCTAATTACTTCCAAATCAGATTTGCTGAAACTCTCAAGATCATTGAAATCTCTTTTTGTGAGGCTATAAATCTCAGAGTGCAATGCTTTTGAAGTCCTGTTTTCAAATTTGTGAGGTAAGGACATGTGCAAAACGACCTTGCTTCCCTGTAATTTGCTTGAGGGCAGATAGCATAGATATTATGCTTTTTCTAGTTAATTCTTACCTATGTATAAGTAATATTTTTTTTGCACGGTTTGTGATATTTTGTATCAGTGGAGTAGACTTAAGAATGGAAGTGATGGATCCCTGAGTGTCTAGAGAGTAACTAAGTTTACTTTAGTTACTGCCCTTCAAAAAGTCTTTGACAAATTCACATGGCTGTGTTTGTGAAAAGCTCCTTTAGACTTCTGGAACTGTCTGCATTAGTGAGATGTTACAGGCTTCTCAAAACTATTAGCAGTGCACAATGATTGCTTTTAAGGAATAGGAAAGTTGCATGGTACTTATGCTTAGTAAGACCACTAAAAAAGAGATTGAAATATTAAGCTATTTTCTGCATAAAAGAAACTAAATAAATACTTTAGTGGAAATAATAATTGAAATAGCAGTAATCATGATTTACAAATTCTTCAGCAGAAGTGATGAAGTTCATTCAGGTGAAAACTTGGTAAATTTATTATTGAAATTTGTGCAAAAATATGCTGTTACATACTGAGCCAAAGAACTACAGGCAGTAGAATTGCCCAAATCCCTTGGAAGAGATGAAAGACATTTGAAGATAATGAGAAGCTGATCACACATTGCTCAGGATCATCATTAGGACATGAATATCAATTTGTTGGAAATTTCTTATTTCTTGAGCAAAGGGTGCACATATTAGATGTATGTATGAATCTATTCAGTAATAGATGAAAAGATTATTTCAGAAATAAAAAAGTGCTAGTGTAGGAATTTATAGAAAGAAGAGGGGACCGAGAACTTGGCAAAGAATTCTTGGGAAATAAATGAACAGTCTTTAGAAAGCGCTACATCTGTGCCAATGCATTGGAGGACATTTCTTTTCTATCAAGTTCAGTGTGGCTTCCTTTATGTTGAGGTCTTTGATTGACTTGGATTTGAGGTTTGTGCAGGGTGTTAGGCTTGGATCTATTTGCTTTTTTCTGCATACTATCATCCAGTTATGCCAACACCATTTGTTGAAGATATTATCTTTTATCCATGGAATATTTTGGGACTCTCTGTTAGAGATTAGGTGTTCATAGGTGTGGGGGTTAATGTCAGGGTCTTCAATTCAATTCAGTTGATCCACAAGCCTGTTTTTATGCCAATACCAAGCCATTTTATTACTGTAACTTGAAGTGAGAGATAGTGATTCTTCCTGAGGTTCTTTCATAGCAAAATTGTTTTGGCAATCCTGGCTTTCCTGTTATTCCAAATGAAATTGAGTATTGCTCTTTCAAGATCTGTAAAAAATGGTGTTGGCATTTTAATGGGAATTGCATTGAATCTGTATTGGTATACATTACTAAGTCAGATTTGTGTTCTTATTTGGAATATTACAAATTGTATTAACCTAAACAATAAGCCCAAAATATGCTCTAAACTTGGTGTTTAATGGCCAAAAGGATGTAACTATCACTTGGGACATACTGCAAATTTTACTCAAATTTTCTTCTCCATCCTCTCACTACAACTTTTAAAAAATGGAATCAAATGAACCTATAGTGAATTGTCTATAAAAGACAATTGGATGTTCTTTCTAGTTCCAGCTTTTGAAATAGATAAAAATAAACCTACTGGTTTCAATTCTGTAAATTACTGGTGCTGGTGACAAACACTTATGTATGTTTGTATGGTATTTGTAAACTAAATAGCAGTAGAAATATCTAAGTCCTTTAATACCATGCCCTAAATTTTGTTATTGCATCTCTACTACTTGATAAGCATAGGACACTGCCTGTATATACTGGACCAAATAAACGCCTTTTCTTTTTATAGATGTCTGTAGAGTTAGTGGTTAATGCTTAAATGTGTGAAATAGCCCTTCCAAAATTGTAAATGTAGCCAAAAAGATGGATCTACCTGAACAAAAAATTATAAGGTTAAAAGTCCCATGTTGTGTTCTGAAATGCTATAATAAAATCCATTAAAATGTATTACATTCTCTAATAAAAATAGATAAATATGTAAAAATGAAAGAGATGATGTTATTTACAAAGTGTGTGGTGTTTTGAATTATTGTTGAATTATAAAACAGTGTGAAAATGAAAAAAATGTGTTCCCTGTTCCCTTCTTAGGAACACCTAATCCAGTCTTGATAATAGGATGAGGAAATCAAGATTGCTTGGAGTGGATGCATCTCACTGTGCTGATCCACCTTGGCCTTCTTGCCCCTTTTGGGGAGGGAATGGGAAGAAGGGGAAGGCTGAAGCCTGACTAGGAGGGATTGGGGAAGGGGGAAGGGGGGGAGCAATGGGATACACAAAAGAAAAAAAAACATTTTATAAATTAAAAGAAAGGAATAAATGTGATCCATACAGTGTGATTAGAGATGCTGCTGTATATATATCCTACTTATATTTAAAAAAATTCAAGCACTCTATGTCTGTAAACAATATCATCAAACAAAATTTAAGTGTAAAAACCCCATGTTATGTACTTAATTGCCATAATAAAGTAAATGTTTTTCTAAAACACATTCATATTTCTTATCTATGGACTAAAGAAGATCTTTACTGTTTTATTAGATTGACTTTAGAAAGTAATAAGAACAATAACCAAGACAAACACCCACTACATCAATAGCACAAGATGTAAATTTATTAAGGAAGGCAAATAACAAAACCAAATTGTTTTCAACAGTAACATTTAAAATGAGTTGGATTCCTATTCTGAACTCTATAAAAGCCTACACTCTCATGAATATACTCAAATACACACATTACACCTGTGCATAATTAAAACAATGAAAAGGGAAAGGCTTAAAATAAGTTGAAATTTTTTTCTAACATTCAATTAATTTTTCAAGTATCAAAGGAAAAGAAGAAATACACAAAAAAGGGGGGTATAAAGCATGTTGGAACTGTAAAGTGAATGATTGATGAAAGACAGGCAGAACAGTAAATAGAGTAGCAAAGTCTAAGCAGTTGTACCTAAAATGGTATAGATGAAAAGCATGAGACAGGCAGATCATAAATACAAGATTTTATATGGAAAATACATGAGAGAGAGGGAACACTTGATAGTCAAATGAATGGTATATGGTAAAGTATGAACAGATAATTTATGATAGGTAGTGAGTACATGACAGATAAGCAGGTTGACAGAAAAATGATAATAGATGAATAGAGCTGTCAGTAGCAGGTGGTATATCACCATAATTACAAAAGAAAGTATCATTTTTTTGTAAACAACTTATGAATATCTTTGACTTTTATAGCCTATTATTTAAGATTTTTTTGTAATTTTTTCTTTAGGAATTTATGAATGTATTTTAAAGTTTTATTTCACAAAAATACTTTCTAGCTTGCTTCTCATCCTTTACAATTTTTTTTATTATTCAAATAGCATGCTTAATTACTGCAAATTTCACTAGAATGATCACTTTAATTTCCACATCTACATACAGAGGAGTCATGCCTTCTGCGACAATTTTCAGTGTGATCACAAACCCTTAACTCAAATACAAGATAATCACTGAGTGAGCTTTGAATACAAATTTTCTTAATCATGTAAAACTTTGTGATATACAATAAAGACCACTATATTCTTCAATTCTGCATAGATAGTAATCAACAGGAGAGCTTGTTAAAGCAAAAATTCCTAGATCTAATGGCACACAAGTTTAACTCAACTGCACTATTGCATTTCTAATAAGCTCCCAGAAGATGTTTTCGACAGCAAACCCTTCTCTATATATTCATGAGAGAGGTGCAAATAGTGTCTTGTCCATGATTCTCTTGTTCCATTACATTCCCTGACATTAAATAGGAAAGGACCCAGTGATTTTGAGTTGAAAGGTGACATTCTTTTCGAACTGTAGTATGCAGGAAAATTAAGATTAACTCTTTTTCTGAAAGACAATATCTTGTGATATAATATGTATTTCTATATCTTTTATATACATATATACATGTGTATGTATATATGTAAATATAATTCTATTTACTTTCAAAATAAATATAAAAATTAATTTATAAAAAATTCACACATAAAAAAACTATACATTTAATAAGAAATATAGAATTATTCTAAATTACATGATCTTAGTTATTAATTTAACTACTTATTTTGCATAGTAGTTAACCAATTATATGTTATTTCATTTCCATTTTTATGTTATAATACAAATTAATAATTTTGTGTGAAATCAGCAACAATTTTCTAAACTATCTCAAAGTTCTATGACTCTACTGAATCATTAAATTTGTACTTTTAGTCTTCATAATTGGAAAAACACAAATTTTCATTGCTTTAGGTCTTTGTTGCTAATTTGATAAGATGGTTCTATACCACAAGAATAAATGTCTTCTTAAGACCGGTACCACTGATGATGTCTGCATTGAATTTAGGCCACCCAGTAATACTGAGAGCTGCCTTTTTAATAATAAATACATCAGAAATATTTAATTCCCAAATCAAGTCCATGTATCACATGGTAAAAAATTTGAAATTACAGAGTAGGAAAATTTATAACAGACATTTGATACTGTTGGTAAGAACTTGCCTGTGATTAAGAAAAGCACTGATAGTTGAAAAATGCATAGAGTAACAAATTCTTTATTGAAACACTAATGATTAATGAGGAATACAGAAAACAAGCATACCAATGTTCTACTTGACTATTCTCAATGACAATTGAGTATCTTTTGTTTGGTGGTGAAATAAGTATCTGAAACCTTACAGGAGTTGGTTCCAGAAGGTTTGCTCCATGATCATGAATCCTGCATTCCAGGTACACGGACACTTTTAGCCACAATAGGTAGGTTTTGTAAGTATGAATAAAAGGAGATTCTTTACTTTATGGCTGACAAGAAGCATACAAAAATTCTGGAATGGACCTGTTACAATATACTGACATCTGGTTCCTCCTGCTTGAATGCTGAAAACATCCAGGACTCCCCCAAATATTACTTCTAACTGGACAATGAATCTTTAACATATTAGAAAATTTAAGAGGTACTTCATATCAAAATATAAGTATTAAGCATCATTTTGGAAAACATATTCTTAGGAATCTTGATAAGGGATAAATACCACTTA
The DNA here is from genome assembly GCA_004025045.1 of Sigmodon hispidus. NCBI lineage: Eukaryota > Metazoa > Chordata > Mammalia > Rodentia > Cricetidae > Sigmodon > Sigmodon hispidus. Next base: position 30,421 of record PVIH01009502.1, read on the forward strand.
GACAAACACTATAAACAAAACATAAAGATTTGACCTAAAGGCAAAGAAGTTGAGAATGGTCTAAAATCCTGTGTTGAATGTAGAGATTCCAGATTGAATCACAGACCATCTCAGTTATATGGTCATAAATATGAAGACTAGCTCTTTCAAGCAATAAACATTCTGAGAGTCTTAAACAGGTCCTGTCTTCATAGATTTTTCAGGGGTTCTAAGGTATAAAAGAGCTTTTAAAAAATCAATTGTGTTTGATTTTGTCTTGTGGAGTACATTGTAATTTGATTTAAGAGGCTGCCAGACTTTCAAAGAAATTATATTAAATTGTGTGGAAAAAATGTCAAACTTGTTTTATTTATTTATTTATTTATCTGTTTATTTATTTATTTATTTATTTATTTATTTCAGAAAATAGGCCTTTGTACACATTATAAGCTGTACACAAGATGCATACTGCTTGATCAATGAAGCCCTAATTAGGAAACCACGTTACCACATGCAGGACAGGATGGCCAAAATTCTTGAAGCAGAGGATACTGGTGAGTTTCTTTTCTTTTCTTTTTTAACTCTCTTTTTAAATGATTATTTATTTATTTAAAAGTTTCTTTTTTTAATTTTATATACCAACCACTAATTCTGGACTTCAATTGGATATTTCAATTGGATATTCAAATCTCACAGTGTAAGACTTTTGCTTTATTTTTGAGTATTTGAATGTTGTAATGTAAAGTCTATCATTATTTACAAATTATTTTAAAAGAACGTAATTTGGAAAAAGTCTTCACAAAAAGTAGCTTTCCTGTTACATTTTTGTTTCTAACAAAAAAAAATCAGTCAGTAATTATAATTTTAAACAACATTGTCCCTTTAATGTTATTTTATTTATGGATCTTACTATATTTCATGGTGAAAAAATATATTTTCCCCTGATTACCACCTTTATAATGTTTGCCTGGTACATTAAAACTATTAAGTACTGTATAAGCCAAAATAAAAATAATACTCACTGAAAGTCATACACTCAAATCATCCCATGGCATGCTCCTTTGTGGGTCTCTCTTAGTTCTCTCAATGTGAATCCAGCATAATAATGAGAATATTTCTTTCTTTATGTTGGAATTATTATAGAATGTGTTTTTTCTTTTTTCTTTTTTTCTTTTTGCTCAGATTCTTCTATGATTGTGATTATTCATTATCAATTAAAAATGTTGTTTGACAGTGTTTCAGTTATAAACAACTTTAATGTATATGTGTCCTCATTATAAGAACAGAAATATTTTTAAACTTGTAATTAAAACAATTTCCTGGAAAAACTGAACATTTTTGTAATTGATTATATTACCAAGAATTCGCTAAAAATATATTTACTCTGTAGTATAATTTATGACTTAATATAGAGTTAGCAAATTCAACTAAAATACAACTTAAAACATGCTTTTTTCACTTGAATAGTGTTTATTTATAAACCTGAAATCATTTGCAGAGATTGAAATCAAATTTATACATTAAATAAACCATCTCTCAACACAAATTTTATTTTCAATATAGCTCATTTCAACACATTTCTTATATAGCTCATATCACAATTCTTATATAACATATATAGCACAATTTCAGCACAGTTTCTTCAGATATTTGATTTAAAAATGCATTATGACACCTAGAAACATAACTGATAATTTAAAAGATGCTATGATATGCTGACTCATTAATATTTATATTTACCATATTAAAGTGGTACTTAATGATGAAAAATATTTTGTTCACTTAAAAGTGACAAAGTTAAACACATTACATACTAACATAACAATATTTTTAGTAAAAAAAAATGACATTTTCCAAAAGCAAAACAAAAATTAAGCAGAGGAGTAAATTTGCTCTTCATTTTTTGCAATTCAATTAAACATATATAGAAGTATATTACAACTACATATATCTACTATAAATGGTATCAGCAAGCATTAATTTTACTTCATGTATGTAAGAAAAGAATGTTATAATAATATCCATGAGCCTTCAGATAATGTTTTCATTAATAAATCAAAATCAAACTAGGAGTAGTTTCTAAAGGTGCACTTATAATGAATCTAAAAACATAATGAGTTTTATACTTTTAATTTAATTTGTCCATTTAAATTTCAAATACTCTGGCTTTTCTGTAATCAGGTTTCTGCCATTTTAAATATATTGCTTGACATTGGGTCAGTGGGACCATGGGACCACCTGCTGTCTGCCCAGGGAGGGGATGAGAGGTGTGGAGAAGAAAGAATGACCTGATGTGGTGGGAGGGGTAAGGGACCTTGAATAAGGATATACAAGGATAGAAAGTGTGACTCCTTTGTTCATTATAATAATAATAGTAAAACGAAAAAAAAAAAGTAACAAAATATATTGTTTGATGGAATTATAAACATATTCCAAAATTTTCACATTCATTACATAATATTAAATATTTTCAGTATCATTACAGTCTTCAGCAAATGAACTAAAAATTAAATAATAATAGCAATTTCATTGTAACTGTCAATATAAATTATCAGAGTTTGTAAAAGGCATTGTCATAAATCCTTTAAAAACTGAAGTGAACACAAATTAATTGAAAGATGTACCAGGTTTTTAAATTTTAAATTATATTTCAATGGGTCTGATGAGATAGCTTAGCAGTTAAGAGCACTGGCTGCTCTTCAAGCAGACCAAGATTTAGTTGCTAGAATACACAGCAGCACAAGCCACTCTAACTGCAGCTCTAAGGAATTCAATATCGTCTTACAGTCTTCCAGAGCACCAGCCTCACACACAGTGCACAGATATGCATGCAGGCAACAGACAAATGCAAGTGAAACATACATACACAAACTAAATAATAAAAATAAGTGAAATATAAATGCTTAATTATTTATAAAAGGCACTTGGCTTATTCCATGTCATCCGTACAGCAATACTACAGATAGTTTTCTATAATATATTAAAGACCCTTTACAAAAGGCAAACTGGTGATACTTGTATCAAGAGACAAAGACAGTCTTTTATGATTTCTCAAAGACTAGTACAATAATGAATAACATATATAAAATAATGGTCATTACCCTTTTTAGAATCATGATAATCAAAACCATAATAAAACATAATATTTCTACTGCATGGTTTTTATCATAGAATGATTGATCAGAAAATAAACATCTTTTATGGTTTTGGATTTTCATTTTATTTTAACTTTTAATACACATAACATGAATATCAAGTGCAGAAGAACAGACAGCATCTTAAGTATGTCATTGGAAAAACAGAATTTCTCAACACACGTAACAACAATAAACAAACAAACAAAACCTACATTCTTACATCAAAACTGAAATGTGCTATGCATCCCATGGAAAGTTCAGAACAATCAAATTACCCCCCAAAATATATAAAAAGTTGTTACAACACAAGTAACATAAATGATGCCAGTAAACTGAGCATAAAATACAATCAATCAAACACAAAATACAAACAAAACCAATCAAAATGATTCCCATTAACAAAGAAATAAAGTGAAGAAATTATATACAGGATGAAAACATATTACTTATCAATTTGATAAATTGCAATCAGTTACTTAGCAAAAACACAAACTCATAAAAAATGTGTTCTTTTCTCATAAAGCAGTAACAAATGATAAGCAAATATATAAAATTATTTATAACATTACTGATTTTTTATCTAAATGCAAATCAAAATCATAAAGAAACATCACATTATTTCTTAATAGAAAAGAGCAATATGAAAAAGAAAAATGATTGCAATATTTATTAAGGAGATGGAGAACAGAGGCATGTACACACATTATATTGGTTAGTGAAAACAGACATAATACAGATCCTCAGAAAAACATTATGGTATTTTGCCAAAATTATAAAAAATGAACTAATTTGTGATTCAGCAATCCAATTTCTAGACTGGAAACAATGATATAAAACCAAAAGGACAAGGAGATTCCCAAGTCTATTAAAGAATGAATTACATTCACAATTTTCAGGATAAGCAATCAGGTTACATGGAAGAGCTGTCCCAAGTACTCATGAGTCTTATGGTGCAACAAAAGGAGAGAGATGTCCCTCTATCAATGCCTAAGGCAGGTGAAAGAGCTTTTTGTGAGGTCTTAAGATCAGGAGAGCTGGCCCTGTCCCTCCCTCATCAGCTGCAGTAGCCCCTACATCTTACCTAGGCAATACAGTAAAGCTGGCCTTGAAGGTGTGGGTGTGGAAGAACTGAACTGCCCATTGCTCATCACTGCAAGGGGTGGAGTAGCCAGGGCAATGCTGCAGTGCTCACCCTTTTGGTGAAGAAGGAGAAGCTGGTGAGCTGATCAACAATGCAGCTGCTGAGTCTCAGAACCAGGGTTATATATTTGCCTACCTCAACAACCACACCATCTTCGACCTGCTGGAGCACAGTGTGTGTGTGTGTGTGTGTGTGTGTGTGTGTGTGTGTGTGTGTGTGTGTCTGTGTCTGTGTCTGTGTCTGTGTCTGTGTGTCTGTGTGTCTGTGTGTCTGTGTCTGTGTGTCCTGCAGACCCAGAGCTGCAGGATCTCTATGACACATGGCAGCAAATAGTATGGTCAGAAAGAGGCCCAGTGAGTGCCCGGCATGATGATTGATAATGTAGCATAATCCAGTGGCCTTGACCCATATGAATGATTCTTTATGATGAATGGCTGCAAGGAAAATGTACGGATAAAGGAGTTTACTGCATGACTCACTGTGTCATATTTGTGCATTCATGACAAGATTTTCCCTTTCTTCCTCCCTCTCTCCTTTTTGTCCTCTGAAATTGTATTTTGTTTTATTTGGATAGGGATGGAAGTGAGGAAAGATGGGTGGGTTTGAAAAGCATGGTGTGGAAGATACAAAGAAGAAATAAAAAGAAAGTTTTGGTTTTTTGTTTGTTTTTAACAAAAAGAAATCAAGTTATCCCTGTGTATCACTCAGGGGAGGAACACTAAATGAAAGGCTTGCTACAAACAGGGCAAAGTTAGTGTTGTGAATTAAATAAAATCTGAATCACATTAACCTTAGCCCTTAAGAAGATCTAAGGATGATTGTATTGAATGTTCCAAAGGGGTAGGTGAGGTAAGCATGCATTCCTAATGACTGCATTATAGCATTGCATCAATATTGGGCCAACATGCAGAATGCATGAACTGTGAGAAGCAAATAAATCTTAGATCCTTAAGTTGATTTATCATTGTAGCTAGAAAAGCAACTCATCCTCTCCCCCAAAAGAACAATAAGTCCCAAGGGATATCAGCTCAGCATCCACACAAGTAGGTTAGATTTCCATATCTGAATGTCAGAACTGTGTTACATGTTCCTCTGGAGAGAATGGACTCCCATGTGCCAGTCAATGGTAAGAAACAGTTTGATTCTTCACCTCAAGGCTCAATAGTGGTATTATTAGATCCCTGGAAAGATTGATTCCCAGTTTTCTGAGAAACTGACATACTGCATTCCGTAGTGGTTGATATTATTTTAGATATACTTTTTCTTACTGCTAAGTAGTACTCCATTGTGTAGATGTACCACAGTTTATTAATCCATTCTTCAGTTGGGGGCATCTAGGTTGTTTCCAGGTTCTTGCTATTATGAATAATGCTACTATAAACATAGTTGAGCTAATGCCTTTGAAGTGCAAAAGTGAATCGTTAGGATATATATTATACACATACACATATGCCCAGTGGTGATATTGCTGAATACTTGGGGAGATGAATTCTCACTTATCTGAGAAACCACCATACTGTATTCCAGAGTGGCTGAACAAGTTTACACTCCCACCAACAATGGTCGAGTGTTCCCTTTGCTCCACAATCTCTCCAGCATAGGAGGCTGTCATCTGTGTCTTCAATATTAGCCAATCTGACAGATGTCAGAGGGTATCTCAATGTTGTTTTGATTTGCATTTCTCTGATGACTAAAGATGTTGAGCATTTTTCTAGTGCCTTTCAGCCATTCGTAATTCTTCTGCTGAGAATTCCCTTTTTAATTCCGAACGCCATTTTTTGATTGGGTTATTCAGGTTTTGGACTCTAGATTCTTGAGTTCCCTATATATTTTAGAGATCAGTCCTCTATCACTTGTAGGGTTGGCAAAAATCTTTTCCCATTCTGTAGGCTGTCATTCTGTCCTATTGACAGTGTCCTTGGCTTTGCAGAAGCTTCTCAGTTTCAGGAGGTCCCACTTATTGATTGATTTTCTTAGTGTCAGTGCTACTGGTGTTATATTTAGGAAGTGGTCACCTGTGCCAATTTGTTGGAGGGCATTTTCCACTTTCTTTTCTTACAAGTTCAGTGTTTCTGGGTTTATACTGAGGTCTTTGCTCCACTTGGATTTGAGTTTTGTGTAGGTTGATAGGCTTGGATCTATTTGCATTCTTCTACACACTTCCATCCAGCTATGCCAACACCATTTGTTAAAAATGTTATCTTTTTCCATTGACTACTTTGGGCCTCTTTATCAAAGATCAGGTGTTCATAGCTTTTTGGGTCAATGCCTAGATCCTCAATTCTATTCCATTGATCCACAAGTATGTTTTTATGCCAGTACCAGGCTGTTTTATTGCTGTAGCTCTATAGTATAACTTGATGTCAGGGATGGTAATGTCTCCTGAGGTTCTTTTGTTGAGCAAAATTGTTTTGGCAATCCTGGCTTTCCTGTTATTCCAAATGAAGTTGAGTATTGTTCTTTCTAGGTCTTTAAAAATTTTGTTGGGATTTTGATGGGCAATGCATTGAATTTGTAGGTTGCTTTGGGTAGAATTGCCATGTTTACTATGTTGATCCTTCCTATCTAGGAACATGGGAGATCTTTTCATTTTCTGATATCCTCTTCTATTTCTTTCTTCAGTGACTTAATTTTTTTGTCAAACAGATCTGTTACTTCTTTGGTTATAGTTACTCCAAGATATGTAATGCTATTTGCAGCTATTATAAAGGGTGATGTTTCCCTTATTTCTTTTTCAACCCTTTTATCTTTAGTGTATAGGAGGGCTACTGATTTCTTTGAGTTAATCTTGTATCCTGCTACATTGCTGAAGGTGTTTATCAGTTGGAGAAATTCCCTGGTAGAACTTTTTTTAACTATTTATGTATACAATCACATCACCTGCAAATAGAGATAGTTTCACTACTTCTTTTCCAATTTATATCCCCTTAATCACCTATTGTTCTCTTATTGCTTTAGCTAAAACTTTGAAAATGATATTGACCAGATAAGGGGGGATAGGACATCCTTGTCTAATTCCTGATTTTAGTGGAATTGCTATGAGTTTTTCTCCATTAAGTTTGATATTGGATGTTGGCTTCTTGTAAAGCACCTTTATTATTTTTAGATATTTTCCTTCTGTTCCTGATCTCTCTAGGATTTCTATCATAATATCATGTTAGATTTTGTCAAAGGCTTTTTCAGCATCTAAGGATGTGATCATATGGGTTTTTTTTTCCTTCAGTTTGTTTATATGTTGGATAACATTTATAGTTTTTTGTATGTTTAATCGTCCCTGCATTTCTGGAATGAAGTCTATAAGTTCATGGTGGATGATATATTTAAATATTGTTGTATATGGTTTGTCAAAATTTTGTTGAGAATTTTAGCATTAATATTCCTGAGGGAAATTGGTCTATAATTCTCTTTCTTTGTTGTGTCTCTGAGTGGTTTTGGTATTAGGGTAATCGTGGCCTCATAAAAAGTGTTTGGCAATATTCTTTCAGTTTCTACTGTGTGAAACAGTTTGAGGGGTTTCGGTAATAGCTCATCTTTGAATATCAGGGAAAACTCTGCACTGAGACCATCAGGATCTGGTGTATCTGGGATCCTTAGCTTGGAGTTATTCCTCTAATGCTTTCTGAGGGGCTGGATTTGTGGATGGGTATTGTTTAAGTCTGACTTTGTCATGAAATATCTTGTTTATTTCATCTATGGTGATTGATAGTTTTGCTGGTTTAGCAGTCTAGGTTGGCAACCATGCTTTTTTAGTGTCTGTATAACTTCTGACCAAGCACTTCTAGCTTTCATTGTTTCCATTGAATAGTCAGATGTTATTCTAATGGGTCTGCCTTTATAGGTTAGGTAGCCCTTTTCTTTTGCAGCTCTTAAAATTTTTTCTTTATTCTGTATGTTTTGTGACTTTTTGTGTTTTGTGATATTATGTGGCAAGTGGACTTTTTTTGGGGGGTCATATCTATTTGGTGTTCTGTAAGCTTCTTGTATCTTTATAGGCATTTCCTTCTTCAAGTTGGAGAAGTTTTCTTCTATGATTTTATTGAATACATCATCTATGCCTTTGAGCTAATATTCTTCTCCTTCTATTCCTATTATTCTCATTTTAGGTCTTTTCATGTTGTCCCAAATTTTCTGAATATTTTATGTTATTGCTTCTTTGGTTTTAGTGGTTTCTTTGACTGATGTATCTATTTCTGTTACCGAGTCTTCCACTCCAGAGATTTTCTCTTCCATCTCTTGGATTCTGTTGTTTATACTTGTGTCTGTAGTTCCAGCTCTTTTCCTCAGATTTCCTATATCCATCTTTGCCTCATATTGTGCCTTTTTTATTGCTTCTATTTCAGTTTATAGTTCCTGGAATGCTTCTTTCATTATTTGGTTTACTTTTCTTGGTTTTCTTTCAAGGATTTGTTCATCTCTTCCAATTTTTTGTTTGTATTTTCTTCTATTTCTTTAAGGGAATTTTTTATATCTTCTTTGAGGGCTTCAATGATCTTCATAAAGGTGTTTTTGGTGTTGTTTCTGTCTCTTTACTCTTCATTGCTCTGTTCAGGTCTTGTAGTTGTAGAACCACCAGTTTCTTCTGGTATTGTCCTGTTGTTCTTTATATTGTTAGATGTATTTTTGCACTGGCATCTGCCTATGGCTTCAGTGGTTCATTGATTAGTCAGCTCCCAATCAGTTGCTGTGAGAGGGCTTGTGTCTCCTGTCTCTTCTGAGCAGGGGACTGCTCTATCTCTGACTCTACTCTGGACAGGGGTCTGAATTTCAAAGCCTCAGTCCTTCTCTGATGACACAGTTTCCCCTGGAGGTGGGGCCTGGCCATGCAAGGACCCTTCTTTTAGGGGTCACTGGAGGAGCACCTCACAGCTAAAGCCTACCTCGATCTTCTAGGGGAGTCTAAGATCAGACTCTGGTCCTAGAGAGGGACTCTCCTGACAGGTGGTCCAGTTGCCAGAATCTGCTCACCTCTGACTCTGCTCTGGATGAGAGTCTGAATTTCAAAAGCCCAACTAATGTTTCTTATGAATCTTGTTGTGTTTTTTTTTCAGCTTTGCTATATTCTATGCCCACCTCCCTACAGCAGCACAAACAAGACACCACACAAACTCTGTTCCCATTTTTTCCTCAAAGTCAAGCTTCGCATTGACTTTCATTTCTGTTTCTTTATGTGCAGTTTAAATTTCTTTTGGATTTCAGTACAAAAATCAATAAAAATATTTCTTCTGAAGGCATCATTCCACATGACTCTGTTTATTCATATCACAAGTAAGTGAGACCCTTCTCATGTACAACAAGAATGGTGTCATTCAAAGGAAATGACTGCAACTCACATAAAAATAAGTACAAAAAATGCTATCTCATATTATTTTTAAGTTTTATTTATTGCTTTTTTTCTGGTTGTGTGTGTGCGTGTGTGCCTGTGGGTACATGTGAGTATACATGCATGTGTGCAGTTTCTTGGGGAGGTCATAAAATTGTGTTGTATCCCTAGGAGCTAGAGTTATAGACAGTTACAAGTCACATGTCATCGATGCTGAAAAACAACTTTGAGTCCTCTAGAAATACATTAAGTAGTCTTAATTGCTAATCTTTCTCTCTATCCCCAATTTTTAATGGCATTTACTTTTTAATTAATTAATTTATTTTTTAAGGATTAAGTACAACTGGCAAATTCTTACACAAATTAAACAAACTGGATAAACTACTTCAAGAGAACTAGAAATTGAAAGGCAAATGTTATAACAGATATGAATAAATTCCAGAAAATCATAAGGACAAACATTACAAATTTGTTTCGATAAACTCAAGATTCTGAAAAAACTGGTGAGTTTTTAAATAGCAAAATTAAAACAAAATTCAATGAATGATTTTAATAAATGCATGCATTGTAACATTGAAATACTTGAACTTCATACTAAAAATAAAAAACAGCAATAGCAGAAACAAACACAAGAAAGTATGTACTTACTACAGAATTCTAATATAACTTAAAAAACTAAGACATATACATATCATATAATTCCATAAAACTTAAGAAAACTAATGACATTTCTATTCAAACATGATTTAAAATATTAATATGTAATAAATATACAAAAGCATTGATGAGATATTTTATATATTTTACTGTACAATCTCTGAAACCAGATATTTATTTTACATTAAATGTATGTCTCAGTTTGTGTCAGATGTATTTCTTTGAAAATCTAGAAAATGGCCTGTAGGATGGCCTTTGCATATATAGTATTACTTTCAGTTTAATGTTTTTAGGGGATTCCTGAATGTGCTAGTAATTAGTTTGTGCTTATTGTGCCTTTACTTGGGCTCTTTTCCTTTAATTTCTTTGTTTTATTCAATTCTGATGTGTTACTTTTTGTTTTATATTATATTTTATCATACTTTAATTTTTTTATTAGCCCTTAAGTATCTGTTTGTTTTCTACCAGAAAAGAAGTGAGTCCAGACAGAAAATGCATTGAAGAGGAACAGTGAGGGGTAAGGGGAGGGGAAACTTACCTTACTGTAATCAGGATATGTTAGGTTAGGAAAAAACCCTCTATTTTCAATAAAAAGGAAATAAATTTAAAAATGAGTTATTTTTTTTAATGTGCATGGTTATTTTTGCCTTTCCTGTATTTCTGTAAGCCACTTGTGTGCATTGCTGTGGAAGCCAGAAAAGACTATTTTATTTTCATGAACTGGAATTACAGATAGTTGTGGGTGGCATATGGGTGGTAAGAACTGAACCCAGGTCCTGTGCAAGAGCAACTAATGTTCTCAACCACTGATTCATCTCTTCAGACCTTGTGTGAGTTGTATTTCTAGTGTTCAATAATAATACATAGCTATAACCAATCCTTTTAAATTATGTAAAATTTTGGGAAAAATGCTTGTGCTATTTTCATGATTTTTCTATTCTTGGGTATTTTAAATAGGACATGGGAACTTGTTTCTTTCTCTCTCTATATTTCTCCTCCCCTAGACATGCCCTTCCTCTCCCTCTTTCTTTCTCCTTGTTGTTTTCTGCTTTTTATTCATCCCTCTTACTCTCCACTTCAATTTGTGTACGCATGTTTGCCTTCGATTTGAGTTTCCTTATTTGCTAGGATTGCAAGCACATTTTATCAATGCAATACCAAATATTAAAACAAAGTATCTATTAAGAGCATTATATTTTTAAATCCAAAGTGGGATTATAATTTATCAGTTTCTACACATGCAACTTGTAACATATGTAAAAATAATTTCAAGATCTTAAAATAAATTTAGTACCATAGTAAATAAATTATTGGTATCATGACATATAAATAACACAATTTTCATAACAAATCATAATTTTATAATAGCATCCTGATTTAAGAGTGTTGCCATTACTTAATTCCAGTAAGTTTATCACAAATTTCAGTAATATTTTGCATATTGGTATATACTGCACATGAATAAAAAATAGAGTATTAAATACTTAGAAACATTGTTTAACTTCTTATTAATAAGTGATACAAGGCTTAATAAAACATCTGTATCTAAAGATGTGTAAATCATCCACATACATTGCATAATTTTAATATTGTAAATGACTATAGGATTCTGTGCATATTTTCATTTCTTATCTATATCATGATATAGTATTCTTATAAATCATTCCTGGGACAGCAATATGATGATATCGTACACTAATGCATCATCTAAACTACTTCTGTGATAAAAGCTACTTTTTCAATGACACATTTCTCCAACTTATAATGATATATTTGATATATTATTACTTCAAAATTAGGAGTAAAACTAAAGAACTAATTGGAAAAATACTAAAAATATAATCCATCCATGATCACTTATAATATACAAAGACATGATTGAAATAAAATGATAAATATTCAATGGAAAAAAAGATCATATCTTTAACAGACAGTGATGACATAGCTGGATGTTAGTGTGTAGAAAATTGCAAATAGATCCAAGCCTATCACCCTGCACAAATCTCAAATCCAAGTGGATCAAAGACTGCAACATAAACCCAGACACACTGAACTTGAGAGAAAAGAAAGTGGAAAATACCCTACAACAAATTGACACAGGTGACTACTTCCTAAATATAACACCAGTAGCACTGACACTAAGAACAACAATCAATAAGTGGAACTTCCTGAAACTGAGAAGCTTCTGTAAAGCCAAGGACACAGTCAATAAGACAGAACAACAGCCTACAGAATGGGAAAAGATTTTCACTAACCATACAAGTGATAGCGGAATGATCTCTAAAATATATAGGGAACTCAAGAAAAACTAGAGCCCAAAACCTTGAATAACCCGATGAAAAAAAATGGGGTTCAGATCTAAAAAGAGAATTCTCAGCAGAAGAATTACATATGGCTGAAAGGCACTTGAAAAAGTGCTTGGCATCTTTAGCCATCAGACAAATGCAAATCAAAACATCTTTGAGATACCACCTTACAACAGTCAGATTGGTTAAGATTAAAGACACAGATGACAGCATATGCTGGAGAGGTTGCAGAACAATAGGAACACTCCTCCAATATTTGTGGGAGTGTAAACTTGTTCAACCACTATGGAATGTATAATGACAGTTCTTCACAAAAGTGGGAATCAATCTCCCCAAGGATCCAGCAATACCGCTACTGGGCATATACCCTATAGATGCACATTCACACTGCAAAGGCATTAGCTCAACTATGTTTATAGCAGCATTATTCATAACAGCAAGAACCTGCAAACAACCTAGATGCCCCTCAACTGAAGAATGGATTAACAAACTGTTGTACCTCTACACAATGCAGTACTACTCAGCAGTAAGATAAAATTATATCCTAAAATTTGCAGGCAAATGGATGGATTTGGAGAATATTCACCTGAACAAGGTATCACAAACCCAGAAAGATAAGCCTGGTTTGTACTCACTCATTAGTGGACTTTACACAAAGCAAAGTATTCTCAATCTGCAAACCACGACCACTGAACAGCTTGACATCTGAAGCACCTTGGACAAGCATCTTGGAGCCCATTCCCTCCAGAGCAACACCTGACTCAGTATTGATGTTTGGGTGAGGGAAGCAAATCTGCCTGGAGCGGATGCTGAACTAAGCCACCTTGGGACCTTGGGATCTCCTGCCCTCACTGGGGAGGAGTTAAGGAGAGGGGGAGAAGAGAGAGTGACTGGGAGAGGTGGGAGGGGGAAGGGAGTTTGAAGAAGGGCACACATGGATAAAAAATGAGATTTTATTAACAATAAAAAAGTAAAATAAAGACTTATTGAAAGGTAATTTCATTTAACTTTTTTTTTTAATTTAGCAGAATACTCACAATATAAAACAAAATTGTTCCTGAGACTAAATCCTAATGATGCAAGATTTCTGGTCCCTAAAAAATATTTTCTGAGAGAAAAGGTCTGATGTATTGATTGTATTCTTCTATTACTCTTGAAGATTTACTACACTGTTTTTCGATGTCCGGCTCATATAAAGAATGATCTGATGTGTTGGCATTACCACTCTGTAAAGCCCTTCTTTAGTTAGGTTAAAGAATGCTATTCTCCACACTTTGCTCCCTGCAGAATCCTGGATTACTGTGATACCTAGAGGCAGTTTTTGAACAAACTCAGCTTTCTAGAAATCTTTCCTATCAGCTAAAACTTTAGAAACATTTTTTAAAACAATACAAGATATCTTATTAATAATTTACTGGACTTCTTTAGTACTGAACAGGAGAAACAGATCCTTGCTGGTTTTTCTGCTCTAGGGATACCCACAGTGCTAGAGTGATGAACTTCACAGTGTATTGAGGACTTTGTTCATCTACTTTAACACAAACAAGTGTATATGTTTTGAAACAAAAGAGTATGTATTTTCCTAAAATGAGCTCTTACAGTTGCATAAACTTGCTGAATTTTTTCTTATTCTTGGTCTAATAACCCCTATAACTTCATTCTAAGAATGATCTCCTAGATAGCCTGACCAAAGGAAAAAAAAAAAACTAACATTTATAAACCTCCTACTTATACATATATCATTATCTTTTCTTGTTATAATCATATATACAAATCATATAAGTATTTTTGAATGTGAAATTGTTGAACATGTAGATGAAAAATACTTATTAGAAACTATGAAGTTATTCAATAACAAAAAATTTTTCATAGTCTATGAAGTCTATACAGAAAATGTATATAAATATGGTCTGTAATTTTATGTTAAATTAAATTTCATAATTTGAACCATGTTACATTTAACATAACAAAATATCAGTTTTCAGATGCAATAAACACATTTTTATTATAATTCAAGTAATGACCAGCTGTGTCTATTTTACCAATTACTTCAAAACAACATTATTATAGAAAAACTTATTTTATATTATATAAATATTATATAAAATAATTTTGTACTTTTAGAAATAATTATTTTCTTTTCATAAAATAAGGATATTTTCAAGTCTGAAGGAAACCCCTTGTTCTTAAATCTACAAAAGGATGCCCAAATAACCAGAAATCAGTTGAACCTGATTTATATGAGAATATCTGGCAGGCTAAAAAAAGCCAATATTTTGAAGGACTTTTGAGCCTGGGTTCTCTCTACCAAAAGAAGTCATTTCCCTTATCTCTGGGAAAAGGAACATGTAGCTACCTGTGTTTCCAAATGGCATATCAAAACTCATGCTAGCTTCCAGGGTCCCTCAGTACAACACATTTCTTTCTTTCTTTTTTTTTTATTTCTCTAATTTTTGATTAAAAATAATTAATATTATATGTGCCTTTATAACCTGGGATGTAAACAAATATAAATGAATTATAAATATTACAGTATAAATACTTTCACAATTAACTTCCTGATAACTGATCTAGATTAGTTGATGTTTTATTTTCCTTCTATGACATAATATTGTCTCTGGATAATGACACTTGAGTGATTGCATCTTATTGACACTTTCCAGAATGAGTACATCTCAAATTTAACATATGCTTAATAAAACACCAATGGTTTAATCTCAGATTATTTCTAGTGTTGTAATTATAACAGGATTATCATACTGTTTAACTATTTTATATTTATATCAAATAGAATTGTAGAGACTTTTTCTCTTGAAATAAGTAGCTACTACTACAAAGACTGGATAAATATAAAGATTATACTTAAGTAAATGCTTGGCTCACAACCATAAATATAAGGTACAACACATTTCAAAGTCCATTACAACATTCTAGCCCTTCTCACTTCATCCTCTATCCTAAACTCCCTTCAAATCACAGGCTATTGTTCTTGCTTTATCCACCCCCTGCTAATTTTTCACCATGTCTTAAATATCCCTAGTCATCCTGTCAATGGGCCATGTTCAATATTTTTTCTCTTTCTCTACTCTGGATTTCTCTAATCTGACTATTCTTTCTTCCATATTTACAGTAAAATTTTTCCTCTTTGTCATACCATGGAGGGACCATGTGATAAATTTGTGTAAATATAATGCTTATCTTTAGTTATGGGGCATTTACATGGCCATGTTCATCAGCTGCAATTACTTGGCACTCTTCAGAAAAACAGATGTCAAACTTTCCAAAAAACACTAGCAGAAGGGAAGGGTTTCTTTCACTGGCAATACATTAAATGTTTGCTTTTAATTAGACTGTTTGCCATTTGGTGCTTGTAATGTTAAAAAAAAAAAGACTGCAATTAAATCAAGAAAAATATAATATTTTAAAACACCTTATAGGCTGCTAAAAAGTAACTTAAATACAAACCATAAATAAAGTTAAAAATGCATCTTTCTTATAAGGATACAAGTAGTATCCATGGTCTATGAGAAAATAAATTTTAATTATTGTGTTCTGTTTTCTTAAAAATATTTATTATAGGTTGTTGTAAAAGGTATACAAACTAACAGTCACAGCTCTATGTAACATTGTGGTAATACTTTGCTGAGTTATGTTCTGAATAAAATATCACTCCAATAAAGGCAAAGTACGCAGTACTGACTAGGTTAAAGCTCATATTGGGAGTATTACTCTATTTTTGTTTTGTTTTGTTGTTTTACCTTTTCTACATTATGATGTAATTTCTGGACAGTTTTAAATTTTCTGAAATTGATATTACAGTGTGATTTTGAAATATCCCTCTAAAACTAATGTTTTGACGTTTGTACACTGATTTAGTATTGATCTCTAAAATATGTAGGGAACTCAAGAAACTACAGCCCAAAACCTTGAATAACCCAATCAAAAAATGGGGTTCAGAACTAAAAAGGGAATTTATAGCAGAAGAATTAAAAATGGCTGAAAGGCACTTGATAAAGTCCTCAACATCTTTAGCCATCAGAGAAATGCAAATCAAAACAACTTTGAGATACCACCTTAAACCTGTCATAATAGCTAAAATTAAAAACACAGATGACAGTCTATAGTGGAGAGGATGCCTAGCAAGGGAAACACTCCTAAATTGTTGGTGGGAGGGTAAACTTGGAATGCAGTATGGCAGTTTCTCAGAAAACTGGGAATCAATCTCCTCAAGGATTCAGCAATACCATTCTGGGTGTATACCCTAAAGATGCACATTTACACTCCCAAAGCTAATTAGCTCAACTATGTTCATAGCAGCATTATTTGTAATAGCAAGAAGCTGATAACAACCTAAATGCCCATCAACTGAAGAATGGATTAACAAACTATGGTACATCTACACAATGGAGTACTACTCGGCAGTAAGAAAAAATGATATCCTAAAATTTGCAGGCAAATGGATGAACATGGAGATTATCTTCCTGAGCAAGTTATCACAATCCTGGGCTTAAAAAAAAAACATAAAAAGAGAGAGATGTCATTGTACACAAGAACTCAAGGCTAGAACATAGCTAAATGACACCGTGCCTCATTTCTGCATTGAAGGACTCTGACAGGTGTGTGGGTGAGAAAAGACTCATTTTCTTTAAGGATCTGGTCACAGGGAGTTTAATTATGCTCCAGTAAGCAAATGAGCAGTATGAATGAGCATTTTTGCAAATGAGGAGATTATAAGAGTGGGCATGAAACTGAGAAATCTGATAACTGTTTTTGATGGGGTGCATGATGTAAAATCATCAAATAATAAATATATATAAAATAAAAAATAAAAGAATTGTTTTTCCTTGTTTGTTTTGTTTAGATTCTGAGATTGTAATTTAGTTGCATCCCTTTTATTTATATCTTCCAAATGCTCTCATATACCTTTCCTTACATTCATTCAACTCATGATATCTTTTTCTTTAACTCTTTTTGCGTGCACACATTTATTCTTATAAACACATACATTACTAATTAAAAGCACTTTATAGGCTGTGGAGTCTTTAAAATTTGGGCCTTGATTGGTAGTATGTGATCACTAATAAGCCTTTGGAGGTTAGATACATACCTGGTTTTATTGTTTTCTCAGTTTCTTGTTCTTTTTTCCTGACACTGTACTCTCTACCCAGAACTTTCTACCATGAAGGCTTTTCATTTCTTTGAAACCATAAGTCAAAATTTTTACATTAAAGTGAATACGCCCTGAAAAACAAGCTACCACCAATACCTATATCTTGCTTTTTTCTGAGACTCAGCTAGGATGTACAAATGGCTACTCTATGTACAAAGCTGAACATAAACCTTCCAAACCTCATGCTGTATACAACAGTGATTATTCATAACAAAATATTTATTGTCAATGTTTGTTTATGCTTTTTCACAATTCCAATTAATTTACATAATGTTCACCCCCAAAACGTTTCAGTAACAAATTTTATGCCCATCCATTCCTACATACAGCAATAACAAAATACCAAAGGCAAAACATGTTTTTATCTATTACCCAAAGTTTTACCTCATTTTTCATACCTGATTCATTCTAGCACTGTTTATTCTAAGTCTTAAGAAATGTTTGGTTTATATTTAGTAGGTTTTCCCTATTATTTTCCTTGCCTTTGTCCTACTATGTAATTTATCCCAATACTTCACAGCATTTTTAACATTAATAAGACTTCTGTAAGAAATAAATAGATACCCCTTATACTTTTTTCTTAGGTCTCGTGAAAATGGGAAAATAACACTAAGTAAGAAATATTGTCTCAGGTTATAATTTTAATTATTGTGGAATATTACTTTAACTAGGCAAAGATATGTTACATTTGTTTATGTCACAGGATATTACTTTAACTATGTAAAAGTGTGTTGCTTATGGTGTATTTGTTAAACTAGGCAAAGATGTCTTACATTGGCTTATGCTGCTTCTGTTTAATTATGTAAAGATATATTCCATGTTCACCATGTTTCTCTAATGTATTTGATTTCTCTAATAAAAAGATCAATGGCCACTCTCTAGGCAGTAAGGAGATACGGAACTGGTAGATAGAGAAAATAAGTAGGAGAAAATAATACAGGTTTGAGAGGAGTACAGGCAAGAAGAAAATGTAGGAGAAAGAAAGGGACATTTCAGAGCTAGACACCAGGCAGCCACCTGCCAGAAAGTCATGAGAAGCAGGACAAGCAGAAAAATGAAAAGTAAAAAACAGTGAGGCAAAATGTGGATAAAGAGAAACAGATTAAAACAGGAGCTAAGACAAGACTGAACATTTGTAAGTAAAAATAAGTTTTCATGTCATTATTTGAGAGTTAGTGGATGTCCCAAAGAAAGCATACTACATTTAATCTTTCAGAATTTTTAAAACTAAAATTGAAAGCAATAAGTAGAGTGTTACACAGAGTTTAAAAATAGGTAGTTATTAGATACTGCGGAATAGCACTTCCTAATATTCTCTCTATCTTTATGATGGTTTTGCTCAGAACAGAGGTGAGAATTGTGAGATTACTTCTCTTCAGCTCTTGACCATTCCTTGTAATATTCTCCTTTGCATATATCCAGGAACTGAGATTTGCCTCCAAACATTTTCAAGCACTTCTTTTTTAATGGAAAATGTAAACACTTGGAGTTAAAATAATAAAACTTTAAAAACCTATATTAAAGAAAAGAAGATGAAATGGGAAAAGGTACACAATATAAGTATAATTTATAGTTAGCTGTATAGTTAATGTATAGTTAGATTTGTGTATATAAACAACAAATGACTTAGTTAAATTTTAAAAATCACTTAATAAAACTATAAATAACTCCTGAGAAATAAAGTTTTTCTTTACTCTTGCTGAATACTGGAATGTCTACACTTAAAAGGTTCCCAGCTAATCAGTGTGCTTTCCACTTTTAGCAATAGAATACTAGTCCATTTCAGGATGAATTCTTCACTCTCAAAATTAGATTATCCTCCATATACATCACTTCTCAACAGGAATAGTTTTATCTTTCTGATATCTGATCAGAAAAAAAAATCATTAGATCAATTAAATTTAATCAAATCCTTCTTATATTTTTAATATCTTCCATGACTAATTTTCTGATACTATTTCTCATGCTTCTTATTTTCCCATTTATTACTGATATCTCCTTGTCCTTGTTTAATTTTCAATCAGTACACTTTGATATGGAATGTCTTTCTGTAAGCTATCAATTACCATTGTTTAATAATAGCCAGTTTTCACCTATTACAAGGCATCTTAGAGGCAATTGGGAAATCTAAGCTAGACACAACTGCAAAAACACACCAAATAGACAATTCCACACCAGCAAATTCCAAAGAAGAAAAACATACACACACACACACCAACTAAAAATAATAAGATTTAGACTCAATAATACCAATGGTCTCAATTCATCAATAAAAAGACACAAACTGACAGAATGAATAAGAAGACAGAATTCATCCTTCTGCAGCATTTAAGAAACATACCTCAGCTTCAAAGAAAGATATCACCTCAGAGTATAGGGTTAGGAAAAGATTTTCCAATCAAATGGTCTTGAGGAGCCAGGTAGTATAGCAATCCTAATATCTAACAAAATAGACTTTAAAATAAATCAAAAGAAATCCAGAAGGACATTACATATCCACCTCTTGAAAACTCCATCAAGATAAAACTTCAATCCTTAATATTTGCATCCCAAATACAAGGGTGCCCACATATGTAAAAGAAATATTACTAAAGCTTAGTTGCACATCAAACCCCTCCCACTAATAATGGAAGACTTCAGCACACAAATCTCACCAATGGATAGTTCTGACAGACTGAAACTTAATGAAAAAATAAGGGAGCTAACAGATATTATGACAAGATGGAATACACACACACACACACACACACACACACACACACACACACATATATATATATATGTTATTCCACAAAGACATTTATGCATAAATGCAAGGGAAGGAGAGTAGAGTCAAGGGAGACTCAGTCCATTACCCCCAAAACAAATATAATAAAATACAAGTAAGCCATGGGCCATGTTATAAGACAGATTAAGAAAAATAAAGTTAAGATATGAAAGCTAGCTATCAATAAGCCTGAGCCATATATAATTAATATAAGCCTGACTGTGTTTCTGTGAGTCTGTGAGTCTGCAGGTCCCAACATTGGCCCAGACAAGTTAAAATCCTCTTACGACAAATGTTGCATAACATGGGACACTTATATCCACATAAAGCCTAAAAAAGCTTAAAAAGTGTTTTAATCACAAAACCAGAGCCAAAAACAACTTCTGAATTGTGTCTTTAAAAGAGGTAATGGTACAGAAATGGTGTGGCATCCAAGTTTTAATTATAAAATGACAAGTTTGCTGCATACAGCGTAAACTGCAACATGTATTCCCAAAATTTCCCAAAAGCCTCACTACAAGCAAGAGCTACATATGACAAGTTTATGGTTACTATTCTGCAGACAAACAAACAAAAAACCCAAAGTCAAAGATAACTTCTTCTTAATAACAACATTTTTCACTGGGCTGAGTAGTACTTCAAATTTTCTGCTTCACTAAAAGATATGCTGGAAACTCTATTTCTATAAACTAAAGATAAATGCCCCAGTGTTACAAAAACTGTGAGAGATTGTCCAGGCAACCAGATGTTATTCCTCTCATTTCTAGATTTTAGAAGTTACTTGTACTTCAGTTTACTCATGTAATATTACTTTCTTCTATGGTCTGTAATATGATTAAATAATAAGTAGATATAAATGTAATTTTCTTAGTTATTATTAAAGATATATTAAATATAAAACTTTAGACTCATAAAAATTAGATAATATAATATTTTTTAATTTTGCTACATACAAATAGACTAATTATTATAATTATACTTATGTTGCTTGATAGCTATTTTGTTGTATATAATTTTGCTTTGCAAAAGTTAAAAAATCCTTTTTGATTAGACAAAAATGCAATGTGAGATGCTGTTTATAACCCTGGTCAATAAAGAGGCTGTTTTGGTTATGGCAACCTAGCTTAAAAGCAGGCAAAAGATCTAACCATAAATACAGCAGAAAGAGGGTAGAGCCAATAGAGACTAAACCCAGTTAACCAAAAACTAAATATAATAAAATACAAGTAAGCCATGAGCCACGTGGTAAAATGGACTAGTAAAAAAAGGGGATGCAGAGAAAATGCTACTCTGAGAAAAGGTACTGAGTCACATGGCTGAATAAAATGGGTTAGATTGAGAGCAAGCGCTAGCAAATTATATGCCTGGGCCCTGGAACAATCAGTATAAAAATAGAAGCATCTGTGTGTTTCTGTGGGACTGTGGTTCTAAACTTTGGTTCAGGCCTGGAAAGTCTGGGCCAACATTTACAACAAGCCCACATGTTTCTTTGTCCAGAATCAGATAAATGAATTTCTAAGAACCAATATAAACATAAAAAGACCATTGCTTGTCAAATGTTGTGGATTGTAGGAAGAGGCAATAGGAAGGGCATACAAGTTAAATTAGTGAAACAACCCCAATTGAAGCTTTAATGATAAATATTATTATATAGTTTCATAACCAAGCATAACATCGACTTTACCACAATATCAATATGAAACTTTTGTTACTTATGATGTGTCTTGGTATAGACTCAATATTTTACCAGGTACAACTCTCTGGTACTAGGCATTGATAAAAAAGTGCCTTTAAAAATGAAGAGGCATAGCATATATGAGAAATTTAATTTTCCTTGTTTGCCTGTATAGCTAAAACTATCCCTTGAATGACAATAACAGTAAAAAATATGCTATACATTTGATTAATCTTTAACTTGAACCATAAAAAAACATTTTAATAAATTATGAAAAGAATGTTCAATTTGTAATCACAAGATGCCACATGTATGTTGTATGAAATAATAAGCAGTGATTTGGTGTAATTATAGTTATACTACATTTTTTCTCATTATAATATAAAAATAATTTTATTTAGAACTTGGGTATAGGTAATATAGAAAAAAAACAAAAAAAAAAGACAACAAAATTAACACCAACAGCAATAAAAAGGGACAGATTTAAAAAAAATGGGTAATGGTTTTCTTAGAGGGTACTTTCTTTCTCCTGAGAATATTAGTGGGAAGTGAAAGACCCGCTGAAAGACAATCACATTTTGAGATGATAAGACAAAGAGGCAACAGGGGACATTATAAAATCCCTATTCTTATAGATTCTCCACATTTTCCTAACTCAGCTTTCATCTCCCATCCTGCATTTTTGTTTTCTTTTGTTGGGGGGGAGGATTTTTGTTGTTGTTGTTTACCTTTTTTTAGGAAGGCAAATAACCACCAAATTAAGAAAATTTTATTCTGCTAAATAAAGAATGATTTTGCACTTAAATGTCATCCCTAAATTTATGCTTTTATATAACCCTTGAAAAATCTCAGAGATTAACTATCTTTTCCTAAATTGAATTACTCAGAATCAGCTTGGAGCTTTGGAGCCTAGGATCCCCTGGAAGGTGATCAAGAAAGGTGGCTGGCTCAGCAGCTTGTCTTCCTTAGTCAGTCAACTGCTTCTTGCATTAGACTGAATTTGGCTAACATCAGGATTTCCTCTTCTAAGGCATCCTATCCTCCTATCCCTCACTGACTCACTTTGTGAGTTGTAAATAAGAGATATGTTGAGAGGAATTAGACAGGAAACTTATTGTTTCAGAGGGAGATATTTTAGAAATATTTAAAATGTGAAGGTCTGGGATGTATGGTTCTGAAAGTTGGTATTTATAGAGTAACCTTGGTACTTCCCAAAGATACTGCAATAAACACTCAAAGTTGATGGATACTCAATTTAAATTTCTATAGTTATTCAAGAAGATAAAACTCAAGAAATGTTGGTAGAAGAGAAAGTAACTCTTAAACTTTATAAATTATTTAAAATAATCTTTCTTCACTGTCGATTAATGTTTGCCACTTAAATATAGCAATAATTGAATAACCTAACATTCTTTGGGATAGTAAAACTCATAGAAAAACGACAAAGGTTTATCTATCAAACATATTTAAAACCTGAATTTCTAAACTTTCATCCAAGATTAAATTTAAACTCAAGTATTTGGAACATTTAAAAATGTCAGAAAAATGAATGTATGGCAGAAGTAATTTTGAACCATACAAACGTAATATTAAGTCCCATTGAAAAGGAGAATTGGAGTGTAACATTTTTGTGTGTTTCTAAGAGTTGAAAGCTGAATAAAGTAATGTGGCACTATTAAATGAAATGACCTGACCTGCTAAAAGCAATTTAAATTGCTAAAGGAAATGCAGCACTTTTCACATGTAGATGGAAAGAGTCATCTTGCAAAGGGTCACCAATGTTAGAGAGACAAAAACATATGGGAGAGTTTCAGAAAATTGTCCTTTGGATGCTCAATGAAGAACATTATAAATGACCTTATGCCTAGCAAACCCAGTCCAGAAAGATTAGGTCAGACAGCACTAGGAAGAATAATACACTGCTAAAATGTTGGTATCTGGTTATTTTAAGCATTATTTTTCTTGTAGAATAGGCATTTTGGGATTATATTTTGATTTGGGGTTACAGAATGTGAAGATGTTTTGCTTTCCAAACCTGAACAAAATTTGTCATGAACAAATATGTTACAGTAATCATATATAGTATTATGACTTCAAGATATAAATACAATGTAACATTAGCTACATTTTTAAAAATTCCTGAAGAAAAGTAGTATTTATTCAAATTAATTTACAATTTAAATGTTTTAAAATTATGTAGTAGGTATGGTTATAAATGGATCTTATAACTAGAAAAGAAAACTAAGTAAGACTCACAGAGATAACAATCTGTTTTGGTTGTTTTCTAACTAAGGCAGAAAGTTTTTGAACATTTTTTTCAGAAATTTGGCAAGAATTTTTTAAAGAGTATTTTTGATTTATTTTATTTGTTGATTGACTCTCTTTAAATAGACTTTAAATGTTCAGTGGAAATTAAAAGGTACCATAACTTGGTATACTATAATAGTTTCTAATTCAGTATTGTTAATAAAGTTGATTTTGTTCTTTTTTAGAAAAATGTTGCTCTAAAACAATATTTTAAAAAAATCTATATTAAATAAATATATGCCAGTCAAAACAAAAAAGTGCATCTATTTAAAAAGAAAATAAGTATTAGAACCAAAAGTAATAGTCATAGAAATGAAGTTTTCCTTGACAAATGCCTCCTTGTAATGCATTCCAGCACAGATAATTCTGAACTAGTCCTATCTAAATGAGAATATCAAGAATTACATCCTGATATCAAAGAGAATTATGATTCTCTTCTTTACATAATTTGATATGAGATGTAATTTAAAATACTCTCATCCAGGCAAGGTGGCTTAGTGGATAACGACATTACTGTCAGTACTGGTGACAGTTTGATCCTGAGTTCCCACAAGAGAAAAGAGAACCAACTGTAAGTTATGCCCTGATCTATACATGAGCATGGGTCTATTTATTCACATACATATACACACAAACACAAAAATTAAATAATATCAAATAGACTTATTACCAAGATGAGCTATGTCACTCTCTCTCTCCCTCTCTCTCTCTCTCTCTCTCTCTCTCTCTCTCTCTTTCTCTCTATCTCTCTCTCACACACACACACACACACTTTATTTCTTCTTCTTGCTTGTTTCACTCAAATTTAATTGTGTTTTAAGCTTATAGCCTGAAAGGCATTTACTACATAGAACTCACACAGTTCTTATGATAGAGATTTTGTTTTAGTAATATAAATTCTGAAGTGGATGGGGATTCTTTACAATATAGATGAGACCTGGGGCATGCAAAGATGGATAGGTGGTAAATTTAATTTGAACCTTAATAGAGTACAGAGTGACCACATACTACACACAGTAAGGTACATAAAAAGGATACTTACAGATAGGTAGAAAATGGCAACAGGAACTGAAAATTCACAGACTCTCTCAAAAAGTTCAAGAAAGATCCATGCAGTTGACAGTCCCATGTAAAATGACTTCATCTATACAGAATACAAAATAACATGGAAAGCAGAGTGCCTATAAAATTTAATTTGGGGAAAAATTAACATTTACTAGAAAAAAAACTTTGAAGCATATCTTGGTTTTAGTGAAACTGGTGCAAAATATCATGATCAGACCATTGCCTATGAGAGAATACCTTCTTTCAGAGCATTGTGACTCTATCTTCCATTTTGGGCTGATCTATAGTTACATATTCACAAAAAAATAAATAACAAGTAGTATAATTTCAGAAACTGAAAAAATTCCTTGTTTTTTGAAAGCTAAGAAGTGTCAATGGGGGAGGACCATTGCTTTTGGCTAAACTAACACATCATCAAGCTGTCTTCTAAATATCTATGTTATGGTTCATAGACAAAAGCTTTTTCTACTCTTAATTACAGAAGTTAGTTTATACTAAAAAGTTGCAAATTCGGAGGCCCAGAGCAACTCAAGGGTCTGACAATGACTCACATCTTAGAGCTCAAACCTGAAAGGGACATTCATATAATCTCCATTAAGGCTCAGGAAGCATCATAGAAGAGAGGACAGAAGGCATGTATTAGTCAAAAGATGGGCAAAGATCTGTGCATTGCTATCCTGTTAGCCTGACACAACCATTGTGATTTTTTTCCCATAGACAAATAAAAACATCATTTATAGATTTAAACTTTTTTTCATAGAATCACTTTTGGTATGTCCAAGGGTTCTGGTGTGTTTTGTTTTCATTTTTGTTTGGTGCTGTGAATTTTGTAATTGTTCCCTTAAAATTTTCAAGACCTTTCTATTAATTTAAAATCAATATTATTCAGCCTCTGAACATTGGACATTTTCACTGTAATTTGATTTTTATTTTATTATGTTATGATCTCATAAGAATCAAGAAATTGTTTTAATAATCTTGCATTTGCAAAAGTTTACATTGAGGCATCTTGGGATATAATTTAATAAAGTTCCATATGAAAATTGAGTGTGTCTACCTTTGCAGCTGTAGAAATTGTTTCTAAGTTTTCACTAGGATATGCACTCTGTAATTTATGTCTGTTAGGTCTCTCTCTTGTTGTGTTCTTGTTGTGTGCTTGGCTAAGAGGATGTTGTTGAGGTAAGCAGCATTATTATGTTGTGGACTAATAGTCCCTTAGTGTCTTAGTAGTGATTGAAAACACAGCAGGGTATTTCGATGTTTGCTGTATGTGTATTTATGTTTTCTTGTGTTCTTGATGGATATATTAATTTGCCAGACTGCAAGGATTCACTTTGTCTTTCATGATTGATTTTTGTCATGCAGTCATTTTTATAAATAAAATATTTATTTTAAAAAACTATTTGCTTAGAACAATGTATTTTATTCTTAGATTTTCAATCTTTGTACATTTCAGCTCATAAAGTATGCTTAATGATGGCAAATCCTGTTAATTTTTTTAATTTAATGAGTTTTATTTATTTATTTTTAATTATGAAAAATAAGTCATATATTTAATCCTTGTATCCCATTGTTCAGGTTCCATTCCCCCTCCAACCCTTCCCAGTCACTCACTCTTCTTTCCATCAGTTTATTACCTGATGGCAGAAGGGCAGGAAGTCCAAAGTTCCCAAGATGGCTTACTACAGCATCCACTCTAGGCAGATCTGCTTTCCTTACCACCACATCAAGAATGGGTCAGGTGTTATTCTGGAAGGAATGGGCTCCAAGGTGACAGTCCAAAATATTTCAAATCCCAAGCTATTCAGTGGTTCTGGTTTGCAGGTAGGACATACTAAGCTTTATTTTATTTTGTTTTGTTTAAAATTCACCAGTGAGTGAGTGCATCCCTTGTTTATCTTTCTGAGTTTACGAGACCTCACTCAGGAGGATATTCACCACGTCCATCCATTTGCCTACATATTTTAGGATGTTATTTTTTCTCACTGATGAGTAGAACTCCATTGTGTAATGTACCATAGTTTGTAAATTTATTCTTCACTTGAGGGGCATCTAGATAGTTTCTTGCTATTACAAATAATGCTGCTATGAACATAGATGAGCTAATGACTTTGGAGTGTGAATATGCATCTTTAGGATATATGTCCAGAAATGGTTTTGCTGGATCCTTGGGGAGATTGAAACCACCATACTGCATTCCAGAGTGGCTGAACAAACTGACACTGCCACCAACAATGAAGGAGTGATCCCCCTGTTCCATAACCACTCCAGTATAAGATGTCATCTATGTCTTTTATCTTAGTCAATCTGACAGGTTTAAGGTGGTATCTCAAAGTTGTTTTGGTTTGCATTTCTCTGATGACTAAAGATGTTGAGCAATTTTTCAAGTGCCTTTCAGCCAATCGTAATTCTTCTGCTGAGAATCACTTTGTTAGTTCTGAACCCCATTTTTTGAATGGGTAATTCTGAAGAGAATAAACTTAGCTCAAGAAATACCATTTTGTATTCTAGTAGCCATAGAGATAAAATAGAGTTCAGTTCCACATTCCTGGCAGGGACTTGCCCAATCTAGGAGAGAATGAGTTGCCCACCTGGATAATCCAGGTGGGGTCCAAGACTAAAAGGAGTCTTCCATTTTAGAGAACTATGCTAAAGTAAAGCAGACAGAGCCCTGAGAAAGAGTCTCTCACCCAGTCCCCAGAGACCATAGCTAGAAACTGCTGTTTACAGAGGGGCAGCAAGACCTAAGTTCCAACTGCAGAATCCATAGCACCCTGGCCCTGCTCTCTGACCACCAACACCAAATGCTCTAGACAAAATACACCACCATCATTCCTGGGCCAGTTGCACTTTCCAGGGGTGATGGTGGGCTTTCCCCTTCTATAGGAGACATTCCAGGGCACAGAACCAGGACAGCTTGACCATACACCAAGGATGAGCTACGGGACCCTGCACAAAACTAGCCCAAACATGCCAGGAAGAAATAATAATAATAAAAATGATTTTCACCTTGGTACTAACCAATCAAAAGCCTGACCTGTTGTTACCAGGCACCCCTACCCTAGTTCCTGGAAAGCCCCTAGCAAGAGCCAATTATCCTCACCTGAACTCAATGGACAGCCTCGGGCTATAAAAGGAGCCCACACCCCCTGCAGTCCTAATCAAACCTCCTGCATGATTCCGGTGTAACAGACATCTGGAGTGGTTCATGAGCTAGCTCATCTCTATCAATAAACCTTGTTTTTGCATTCTGCTAGGTCCTTGTCTCTGGTGGTCTCTCCAGGATCTCGACTTTGGGCACAACAATTCAAGGTTTTAAGCTCTAGATTCTTGAGTTCTTTATATATTTTAGAGATCAATCCTCTATCACTTGTAGGGTTGGTGAAATTTTTTCCCATTCATGGAGTGTCTTTTTGTCTCATTGACTGTGTCCTTCGCTTTACAGAAGCTTCTCAGTTTCAGGAGATCCCACGTATTGATTGTTGTTCTTAGTGTCTGTGCTACTGGTATTATATTTAGGAAGTTTTCACCTGTGCCATTGTATTGGAGGGTATTTCCCACTTTACATTCTGTAAGGTTCAGGGTGGCTGGGTTTATATTGAGGTCTTTAATTCACTTGGATTTGAGTATTGTGCAAGGTGACAGGCTTGGAACTATTTGTATTTTTCTACATACCACCATCCAGCTATGACTACACCATTTGATGAAAATAATGTCTTTTTGCCAGTGAATATGTTGGGCCTCTTTGTCAAAGATCAGGTGTTCATAGGTTCCGGGGTTAATGCCCACATCCTCAATTCGATTCCATTGATCCACAAGTCTGTTGTATGCCAGTACCAGGCTGTTTTTATTACTGTAGCTCTGTATTATAATTTGAAGTCATGGATGGTGATACCTCCTGAGGTTATCTTGTAGAGAAAAATTGTTTTGGCAATCCTGGCTTTCCTGTTATTCCAAATGAAGTTGAATATTGTTCTTTCAAGGTCCAAAAAATATTGTGTTGAGATTTTGATGGGCAGTGCATTGAATCTGTAGATTGCTTTTGTTATTTTTGTCATTTTTGCTATGTTGATCCTATCTATCCAGGAACATGGGAGAGCTTTCCATTTTCTGATATCCTCTTCAATTTCTTTCTTCAGTAATTTAAAATTTTTGTCAAATGGATCTGTTACTTCTTTGGTTATAGTTACTCCAAGGTATTTAATACTATTTGCAGCTATTATGAAGGGTATTGTTTCCCTTATTTCTTTTTTCAGCCCTTCTATCTTTAGTGTATAGGAGGGCTACTGATTTCCTTGAGTTAATCTTGTATTATGCTACATTGCTGAAGGTGTTTATAAGCTGTAGGAGTTCCCTGGTAGAACTTTATGGGTCACTTATGTATACAATCATATTATCTGCAAATAGAGATAGTTTTACTTCTTCTTATCCAATTTGTATCCCCTTAATCTCCTTTCATTCTTCTATTGCTTTAGCTAAAACTTCGAGAACTATATTGACAGATAAGGGGAGAAAGGACATCTTTGTCTAGCTCCTGATTTTACTGGGATTGCTTTGAATTTTTCTCCATTAAGTTTGATGTTGACTATTGCCTTCTTGTAAATCACCTTTATTATACTTAGGAATTTTCCCTGTGTTTCTGATCTCTCCAGTACTTTTAACAAAAAGGAGAGATGGAATTTGTCAAAGGCTTTTTCATTGTCTAAAGATATGATCATGTGTTTTTTTTCTTTCAGTTTGTTCATATGAAGGTTCTTAGTATGTTGAAAAACCTGCATCCCTGCATGTCAGGGATGAAGGATACTTAGTCATGGTGAATGATATTTTTATATATTGTATACGGTTTGCCAGAATTTTGTTGAGAATTTTAGCATCAATAATCATGAGGAAAATTTGTCTGTAATTCTACTTCTTGGTTGTGTCTTTGAGTGGCTTGGGTATTAGGAAACTTTTGGCCTCATAAATGAAATTTGTCAATATTCCTTCAGTTTCTACTGTCTGAAACAGTTTGAGGGGTATTGGTAATAGCTCATCTTTGAATATCTAGTAGAACTTGCTCTGAGACCATCTGGACCTGGGCTTTTTTTACTTGGGAGGGTTTTAATGACAGCTTCAATTTCCTTTAGGGTTATAGGTCTGTCTACATATTTAATCTGATATTGATTTAATTTTAGTAAATGGTATCTGTCCAAAAAGCTGTCCATTTCTTCTAGGTTTTCTATTTTCATAGAGTATAGATTTTCAAAATATGATCTGATAATTCTCTGTATTTCATGAGGCTCTCTTGTTATATCCTCCTTCTCATTTCTGATTTTATTGATTTGGATACTCTCTCTCTCTCTCTGCTTTTTGGGTAGTTTGGATAAGGGCTTATCTATCTTGTTGACTTTCTCAAAGAATCAACTTTTTGATTTGTTGATTCTTTGTATTGTTCTTTTTGTTTCAATTGTATTTATTTTAGCTCTAAGTTTGATTATTTCCTGCTGTCTACTCCTTCTAGGTGAGTTTGCTTCTAATTGTTCTAAGGCTTTCAGCTGAGCTGTTAGTTCTCTAGTATGGGATTTCTCTAGGTTTTTGATATAGACATCTAGTGCTATGAATTTTCCTCTCAAGACAGCCTTCATTGTGTCCCACAAGTTTGGGTACATTGTGGATTTATTTTCATTAAATTCTAGGATGTCATTTCTTTCTTTCTTAATTTCTTCCTTGACCCAGAGGTGATTCAGTTGAATGATATTTAGTTTCCATAAGATGGTAAGCTTTCTGTGATTTTTGATGTTGTTGAACTCTAGCTTTAGGCCATCATGGTCTGATATGATACAAGGGAATATATCCTCTTTTTCATCTATTGATATTTGCTTTGTGACCAGTTATGTGTTCTATTTTAGAGAAAGTTTCATGTAGTGCTGAGAAATACATGTATTCCTTTGCATTTGGGTGGAAGCTTCCATTTGCATCATAACCTCTGTAAAGACTCCTTATTTCTCTGTTGGGACTCTGTTTAGTTGACCTATCCAAGGGTAAAAGTGGGGTATTGAAGTCTCCCACTATTTGGGTATGAAAGTTCATATGGGATTTGAGCTTTAATATTGTTTCTTTTATATAGACAGGTGCCCTTATATTAACAGCATAAATATTCAGGATTGAAAACTTGACTAATTTTTCCTGAGATGATTAAGTAATGTCCATCCTGGTCTTTTGTATTTGATTTTAGTTTGAAGTCTACTTTGTTCAATATGGCAACCCCAGCTTATTTCTTAGGGCCATTTGATTAGAATATCTTTTCCCAACCCTTTACTCTGAGCTTGTGTCTGTATTAAGGTTGAGGTGTGGTCCTTGAACGCAGCTAAAGGATAGCTTTTGTTCCTGTATCCATCATGTTAGTGTGTGTCTTTTTATACGTGAATTGAGTCCACTGATATTAAGGGATATTAGTGACCACTGACTGATATTTCCTGTTATTTTCGGTGTTGGGTTGTGTATATTTCCTTTCTTTGGATTTTCTTCTGTGGGGTTATTTTTTGTGGTTTCATGGGTGTTTCTGGGATCCTTATGTTGGAGTTTTCCCCCTAATGCTTTGAAGGGCTAGATTTTTAGATAGGTATTGTTTAAGTCTAATTTTTTCTAAAATAATCTTGTTTACTCCATCTATGGGGACTTTTAGTTTTGTTGGGTACAGTAGTCTAGGTTGGCAGCCTTGCTCTTTCAGTGTCTGTATATCTACTTACCAAAACCTTCCTGGTTTCATTATTTCCATTGAACAGTCAGGTGTTATTCTGATAGGTCTGACTTTACAGGTAGGTTGACACTTTTCTTTTGCAGCTCTTAAATTTTTTTCTTTGTTCTGTATGTTTTGTGGCTTGATTATTATGTGGTGAGCATACCTTTTGGGGGGGTCAAATCTATTTGGTGTTCTGTAAGTTTCTATTATCTTCATAGGCATCTATTTAAGTTCTCTAATTTTATTGAACACATTATCTGTGCTTTGAGCTGGTATTCTTCTCCTTCTTCTATTCCTATTATTCTCACTTTAGGTCTTGTCATGGTGTCTCAAATTTCCTGAATGTTTTGTGTTATGGCTTTTTTGGTTTTATTGTTTCCTTTAGCTGATATATCTATTTCTGCTATTGAGTTTTCTACTCCAGAAATTCTTTCCTCCATTTCTTGGATTCTGTTGGTTACACTTATGTCTGCAGTTCCTGCTCTTTTCTTCCTGATTTCTATTTCCACCTTTGCCTCATTTTGCTCATTTTGTGCCTTTTTTATTGCTTCTATTTCACTTTTTAGTTCCTGGAATGTTTGTTTTTCTCATTTTTTTTTTTTTTTGGTTTTGCTTTTCTTGGTTTTCTTTCTTTTTTTCAGATAAACAAGTTGATGTTTTATATAGAATGAGTTAATGACTACATAGATTTTTGTGTGAATAGTAAATTTGTTTTGGGAGCCTTCTTGGAGATGTTGCAAATGAAGGACCCCTCACTTCAGGCATCTTGATGAGCCACTACAGGATCACACTTGGCTTTTACCTGACGCTGTAGGTCCAAAGAACTTACCTCAGATAGAAAACTGATTACTCCAAAGAATGGCATGATAGATGTCAGTACCCCTAATGGGAACACAGCAGTATTATGTTTGCTTTTCAAAGCTGCCTTTTTCACTGGAAAGTCAGGTGGAAATTAAAAAACAGTTTGACCATAATGATCTATAAAGTGGTTCCAGCTTAAAGACATAAATGTGAAAAGGCAGCTAAGAAATAAAACAAAGGCAGAGGCTTTATAGCAACTTTTTTCCATCTCAACAACTGAATGATTCATGCAGCTGATCTTAATGGCAGTTGCACTGAAAACCAGAACTAGAGGTTTCATCAAAATAGCCCACACTATCAGATTCTCTACAACCTGAAGTTCTGGTGAAATGGCCCAGGTGGAATTGATTGGGGTGTGCACCAGCATGTTTTTTACAGTCCCGGAGACATTAAACTCTTGAGGGGAATGAGCTTCCCAGAGTCCAAAGGAGACAAACTGCACAACTTTGTCATCAAATTCCCACTGGCACCAGAATTGGCAATTTACAATGACTATTTCAAACAGAAAAGCTTGATGATGAAGTCCTCTGAATTGACAAATCTTTCCATATGTTGAGTGGTGAAATTCTATTGAAAGATGCTGAGATCATAAATATCTTCCAAATGACAGGAAACGTTGAGTAGAGAGTCATATAAAGGTGAATACCTTCGATAGCTGAAGTATGGGGCTTTCTTCTCGCTTTCTGGAAAGGACTAATTCTTACCATTTGTCTTCAGTCTAGAGGCTGAGGCTCTGAAGCTGTGTATGGGAAGCTCCCCTCATCCTTAACAAGTTTCCTCCTAGTATCATGATGTTGCTATTTAAGAAAGCCTTCCCCACACTGCTTGCTAACATGGTCAGTGGGAAGACTTGAAGGAGGATTCAACATAAGGGTATAACTGTGTGATAAAATGTTTTGGTTGTATCTATTTGTGGTTTAGTTTATATTTATTTATTCTTTTATTTTGTTTCCCATCTCTGCTTCTTTTTATTTATTTATTTTTTTTCAAAGAAGTCACATTTTCTATCCTTCTATATCCTTATTCAAGGTCCCTTCCCCCTACCACCACATCAGGTCATTCTTTCTTCTCCACAACTCCCCATTCCCTCCCTGGGCAGGAATCAGACAGTCCCATGGTCCCACTGACCCAATATTGCTTAGTTCAATCTCCACTCCTGGCAGATCCAGCTTTCCCCACCCCCTCAGGAGTGAGTCAGGTGTTCCTCTAAGGAGAGTGGGATCCAAGGAGTCACTCCAGGGTGTTTCTGATCCCAAGCTATTCAGTGGTTGTGGTTTGCAGCTTGGGCACGCTTTGCCTTTTTTTCTAGTTTGTTTGTTTAGAAACCACTAATGAGTGAGTACATCCCCTGCTTATCTTTCTGAGTTTGTGATACCTCAGTGAGGAAGATATTCTCCAAGTCGATCCATTTGCCTGCAAATTTTAGGATATCATTTTTTCTTACTGCTGAGTGGTACTCCATTGTGTAGATGTACCACAGCTTGTTAATCCATTGATATCCAGTTGAGGGATATCTAGGTTGTTTCCAGGTTCTTGCTATTACAAATAAAGCTGCTATGAACATAGTTGAGCTAATACCTTTGGAGTATGTCTGTGCATCTTTAGGGTATACACCCAGAAGTGGTATTGCTGGGTCCTTGGGGAGATTGATCCTCAGTTTTCTGAGAAACCGCCATACTGCATTCCAAAGTGTCTGAACAAGCTTACACTCCCACCAACATTGGAGGAGTATTCCCCTTGCTCTGCATTCTCTTCAGCATAGGCTGTCCTCTGTGTCTTTTATCTTAGCCAATCTAACAGGTGTCAGGTGGTATCTCAAAGTTGTTTTGACTTGTATTTCTCTGATGGCTAAAGATGATGAGCACTTTTACAGGTGCCTTTCAGCCATTAGTAATTCTTCTGCTGAGAATTCTCTTTTTAGATCTGAACCCCATTTTTTGATTGGGTTATTCAAGGTTTTGGGCTCTAGATTCTTGAGCTCTTTATATATCTTAGAGATCAGTCCTCTATCACTTGTAGGCTTGGTGAAAATCTTTTCCCATTCTGTAGGGAAATTTTGTCCTATTGCCAGTGTCCTTGGCTTTACAGAAGCTTCTTAGCTTGAAGAGATCCCACTTATTGATTGTTGGTCTTAGTGTCTGAACCACTGGTGTTATATTTAGGAAGTGGTCACCTGTGCCAGGATTTCTTCATCTCTTCCAATTTTTTATTTGTATTTTCTTCTGTTTCTTTAAGGGAATTTTTTATATCCTCTTTGAAGGCTTCAATAATCTTCATAATGTTGTTTTTGCTATTGTTTCCTTCTTATTTCTCTTCATTGCTTCATTCAGGTCTTGTAGTTGTAGAACCATAGTTTCTTTTGGTGTTGCCTTGTTGTTTTTAATATTGCTATATATATTCTTGCACTGCCCTTGGTTTCAGTGGTTTACAATTAGCTCCTAGTCAGTTGTATCTAGAGGGCTTGTGTGTCTCCTGTTTCTTCTGAGCAAGGCATCTGTTTAATCTTTGACTCTGCTCTGGAGGGGGACAGAGTTTTAAAGCCCTTGGTCCTTGTCTTATGACATTGTTTGCCCTGGAAATGGGGCCTACCCAGGCAGGATGTAGAGCCTTCTGCTGGAACAAGTCTGAGATTAGACCCATTCCTGGAGAAGGATTCTCTGGACTGTGGCCTTTTGATTTTTTTCCAATAAAATCAGCCCATCTATGCCTTTCATTTGAAAAAGTAATTTTATTTATATTAATCACTATTATTAAAAGCTATTATTTATGATTTTCTTTATTGAGTTATTTTTCCATTTTATGAATTATCTATAATTTATTTCTCCTTACTAGTCTAAGGTATCTGATACTTCATTAAATTATTGATGTCTATTTTATTTTTATTTGCTTGCTGGCTCATCTATTGAGATTTATTTCTTCCTGTACTCCTGTGTTTGTTTTGATACTATTCTACGTGTAGAATTCTTTTAAGTATCTTTACAATGTTGACATATTGGTCAGGAATTTCCTTAGTGTATGTGACCATAGGTTATCATCATTTCTGCTGTGATCTCTCACACTATAATTTCTCCAGAGCCAGTAAGTAATATAATTTGGCATTTGCTTACCTTTAGGTTCTGAAATGAACCCTTGTTGCTCTTTTATTTATTAGATCTCCTGCTGAGAATAGCTGTTTCTATCAAGAAATATCTTTTATAACTGACTGGTACTTTTGCCTTGATGATTTTAATGTTCTTTCTTCAGTAATTGTGGAAGCTTCACTAAAACCTGTATAGAATTTCTTTTCTACTGATGTCTGTTTGGATTCTAAATGCCTTCTGTATCTGGATGACCATATCTCTAATAAAATTTATGAATATTCAGCATTTCACTGAATAGAGGGTTATTTTTTATCATTTTAACTTTTAGCCTGAATTCTGATATGTTTTAAAAGATTTTATATGTTCCACTGATAATTTACTTCTTTTTCCACTGTCTAAATCCACTTATAATGTTTAAATTTCTAACACATAGTTTTATGGCATATGCACTATACAGGAACATTATTAATTACATTGTTCAAGACTTTCTTATCCTGGAGGTAGTGCAGTTTTAATAATTGCCTATTCCTCTCCATGCTGTCCATGCTCCAGTTCTCCAAGATGTGGGAATAGCTGCAATGGAACTACTTTCCCTAAGGTAGGACATACAGTTCAAAATTCATAAAATACATAGGAAACAGAGGGTTTTTATTGAGACTAGGTTTTCAGTCTATTACTTATAAGCATGGCAGGGTATAATCTCTGGGTATATGTGGGCTCCATGGTCCCAACTCTCCTGAGAGTTGAATAAAAATTTAAAATTTAAGCTTGTCTTGCTTAAATAAATTTTTATCACCCATTCCCTGACTCTAGAAACATTTCTTTTAATTATGACAGAATAATCTTTTTATTACCTCAGGATACAGTTACTTAATTGTTACTCAACCCTTCTCATTCAAACTCACCTAAATGATTTTTATTTTACTATATGTATGAGTGGGTACATTGTGTTGCCCTTAGAATTATTTGAATATAGGACAATTATAGGGATTCTGTTGTACACTGTGATGTTTACCTTTATAAGTGCTATTTCAGTTTTCAATCTCAGACTGTCACACTTCTTGAACATACATACATACATATATACAATATGTGTACATTCTGTCTATTCAATATGTATTCATACATTCTCTATATATTCATAGATTCTCAATATATCCAAACACTGGGCTTAATTTTATATGTACAAAACAAAGAAAAGATTAATACATACATTTTTAACAACTTACCCATGTATCAATGTAATCATAGGTTAAACCCTATGAATAATCAGACATACATTATGATAGATTGTTAGTAAAACCAGAAAATCAGAGTGACTTCACTACTAAAGTAAGCACACAGGTACACACTGACATACACAGTGGGTGGGATTCATTGCTAAGAATATAGTAGCTTTATTTTTTTCTAGAACATAGACATTAAACAATTAATTATAGTGGTAGAAATTATATAAAAAACAAGGAAAATGTGTCATCCTAAGAGGCATCTAAACTAACATCTGACCTGATTTTTAGTTATGATGCAATCATCATTTTTTTTCTGAGATAATGTTTTTCTTCTTTCAGAAATCACTGGAAGTCTATCTTTAAAATTCAGCAAAACCATAACTAATGCAAAATGTTCACACATTGTTAAAGATAACACTTCACAGAAACATTTAAATATCATTTCAGAGGAAATATTAACCAAAAACACCACAAAATCAAAGACAAGATTCTAAAAAAAGTAGTTTCTCATAAGAACAGCTGTGGCTTTGGAAATGTGTTTTTTGCTGCTAGTTTGTGGGACTAGATGACACAATACTTATCTGACAATATCCAATAAATGAAAAAAATTCAATAATTGGCTCATTTGTATTGTTGATGCAAAAAAGTGTTCACCTCAAAGCATATAAAAGTTTATGTTTGAGAAAAATATGAGTGATTATAGTACATCAAAACAACCTCAGATTGTTCTAGTAGCATTCTGTATTTTAGAAGAAGTGACAGCCACTCTTATTACTAATAGATCAAATTGAATATATAAATTAATACATTTTCCCACTGTAGTCATAGAGACTACAAGTAATTAGACTACAGAAGCAAGTAAAACATTTTTTGTGGTACTGAAATATTATAACATTCATCATATGGTGTTGGCAGATTGCAGTGGTCTATATTTCAAAAGTTTGCCCTGAGATTATGACAGTGGGCTAAGCACAGGTTGATCTGTGAATGACTATTAAGGAACTAAACATAATACAATATACTTTGGTAATATTAAAACAACTTACAAACTTTCCAGAACCACTAGATTCTAACTATACATTCAGTATTACAGATTCTTCAAAAATCTATGTAGATTATTTTTCCCCTTTCAGGAACTTCAAAGTAAATATATACTAGTAATTTTATACTCTATTTAAAATATAATGTTTAATCTTTGTTTTTAACTCTAGTACTTTTAACTTCTGAAATATTTTTATGTTTACTCACTTTATACTTATTAGTAAAAACACACAATTTATTCTTTTTTTCTGTAAGTTATTAACTTCTTCCTCTTGGAAGATTTCTGTTCAGTTGTTTATGACAAGGTTAATAGTTTAAATCCATGACAACTAAAGAAAGACTTTAATCACAAAAACTCAAGCAATAATTCTTGAATCTACTTAGCCAGTTAATTTGAAATGTAACCATTTCTTCATCACATGAATTTACTTCAGTCATTAAGAATTTAAGTTCACTAAGCATGAATAAAAATGAATAAGTATATGGATAGTTTGTGAGTCAAAATTTTTGATATTACTTGCATAGAATTTATACATTTTAATGTAAAGTAAAAGATACTTTATATATAAAATATTTTATGTATTATTTTCAAAATAATTATTGAGAGATATCAGATTATCCTAATATGATTACAAAGTCATAGCAAATAAATTTTTTCTTAATGGACTTTAATTATTCAAAACATTAAAAAATATGACAGTGAACTATGAAGCAAAGAATAGCTGCAAACATAATTGCATATGTTTGGAAAAAATGTGTTCATTTATCTTAGTACTTGCAATAATTCACATTTTTCCACCTAGTGTGTTAACTAATTACATATGCACTCTTGAAAACTATTCTGTTTAAGCAAGTATCCAGTTAATTGGATGAAATTGTATTAAAAGGAGAAATTGGACATTCGTAATTTTCTTCAGGCTCCTCTTTTGTACGAGGGATAGAGGCTATCATGGAAGGACTGAAGAATTACAAAGTTATTAAGGGCTATCTCACAAAGATTGAGAGTCACAGAATTTTTAGACTACATCTCATAAAGATTGGAATACTACAGAGTTTTACAAAGACCTTAGGGACTATGTCATTAGGACTGAAGGGTTACAAAGTTCTTTTGGAGAATAAGATGCAGGATGCATAGAACTCTCATGAGCAATGTGTATTAAATTATTCAATATCATCAGATTCAGTGAGTTCTGCATTCTGAGACAGGTGTCTCTCATTAGAACAGTTAAAATTATGGGCTGCATGATCTATATTTTGAGGTGTGTGAGTCACAGTTATCTCTAGCAAACCTTTTTTTCAGTGCCCCAGGATCTACATGTAAGGAATCCTAGAAGGTTTGTAAAAGCTGGAAGATTAAAATGACTTTAAGGAATCAGCATTTCCTAGATACAACAAGCCAGATGTGCATATGAACTCTCAGAGACCTTGTCAGTATGTACAAAGAACAGAGGCTCTGCCTCCAGCTTAGACTAGGGAAGTGAAGACAAAGTAATACCACAGCTAGCCAAACAGATATTAGCAATTAATAGGTTCTAGGAGAGAAGAAATCAGTTTACTTCAAATTGGTGACACTGAATCTATCAAAAATCCTCCAGGGAAATCTCCATACCCAGAATGAGATGAGAACCAAAGACTGGACTTACTAGTGTATGTTTTTTTTTTTTTCATATAAGAGAGAAGATAAGTTGAATGTGCAGGAAGGCAGTGGATAATTTGTAATGAGTTGGAGAAGGGATACATATCCCTAAATTATATTATTTAAAACACTGAAAGATTTAAAAAAAATCTGGGGAAGAGGGTTTAGAACTTGATTCAAAACATTCCTAAATTAAGATGCTGAATAAGATTAATTAGGATAACCAGAAAAGAAATGAGAGAATTCTAGATGCATAGAATAATGTTCAAAGAAAATTTGTATTTTTGTTGTTGTTTTTAATGATTTAATGTTTTTTTAATGTTCCCTTTATTTTCAGGTAGCATCTCAGTCCATACTGTTTTTGGTTCTTCATTTGAAGAACTTTCCATCAAGCCCAATCCCAGGTTGTGGTAACTTTGCAACCACTGTATGGTAATAGACAGACATTCTTCCTGACTTCATCATAGAAGATGAGCCCAATTACCTTTGTTAGAGAGGGTTATACCAACAGGTTCGCCTCTTCATAATTAGCCTGTTGATTCTGAGGCACTAGAAGCCCACAGGGACCAAGTAATAGCCTTTGGAAGGCAACAACAAAGCTGTCCTTAGTCTCATCTGGAAGAAAGAAAAATATGAAAGACAGAAAGAAAATAGCTACCCTCCTTACATCCTGGATGCTCCAGGCATTATAGACTCACCAGTGCTTAGATCAAGCCATTCCTGTCTTTTTTCTTCCCAGATATAGCTTGTGTGTTTCAGTTTCCCATTGTCTCCCTGGCTACCATCTGGATATATGATACCACCAGCTCTTTTTGAGGATTTGAATATAATTTTATGTGTGTGTGAGTTGAGAAAATTTGTATTTGATAAATTAATTCACTCCTATAGACTAAAATATGCAAGTAATTATGATGACTGTACTCAATTATAACAAAAACAGAACATGAAGGTCTTGGATTTCCATGGACCTTAAGGTATGCAATGTGAAACCAAACTTGTGCATAATTATGTTCATGAAAGTATGAGGTGGAAATGTCCTTCTGCATGCTGTGAATGTCATTCTTTAAATAAAGGAACTGTTTTGGCCATGCTAGGCACCATAGAAGTAGGCAAGGAATTTGAGGTACAGGTAGGAGCAGTGTTGAGTCAGACAGCCTTGATCCAGGTGCCAAGAA
The DNA here is from genome assembly GCA_004025045.1 of Sigmodon hispidus. Lineage (NCBI taxonomy): Eukaryota > Metazoa > Chordata > Mammalia > Rodentia > Cricetidae > Sigmodon > Sigmodon hispidus. The sequence continues at coordinate 71,688 of PVIH01009502.1, forward strand.
AGGAACATGTAAGAACATAGGTGAGCATGGGCTGGGTCAGGTGGCCAGACAGATTAATGGAAATGGGTTGAATTAAGATCAAAGAGTTAGCTATCAATGTGCCTGAGAGATAGTCCAAACAGAATAAAATTAATATAACCATCTGAGTCATTTCTTTTGGTAGGCGGAGCAGCCATGGGCAGGTATGGACCGCTGGCCTGATGAGGCCAGAAACATAATGTTAAAAGATCTATAGCGATGTAAAATACTATGCACAGAAGTAGATATTTATAAACATCAAATACATCAAAGACCCATTCAATTGCTCACATAAAGTATTCTTAATATTATGTTTGTAAAGATGAAGTAAAAGTACTCAGACAACTTAGAGATGCTTTAAACATCACTGTGGTGGAATGTTCTCTGTATCCTATAAATAAAGGACTGTTTTGGCCTATGTAGAGCACCGTAGAAGTGGGTGGAGGATCAGAGCTCAGGAAGATAGGGGAAGAGTGAAGTTAAGTCAGTTGCCATCAGACCCCTGAAGGAGGACCATGTAGAGGTATGGGCTGATCCATGGGCTGAGCCACGTGGTGGGAAGATTAATAGAAATGGGTTGAATTAATATGAAAGAGCTAGCTAGTAATGTGCTTAAGACATGGACCAAACACTATAAAGTATATAAGTGTTTGATTCATTTTTGGGGTGGGGACAAAAGCCGCCATGGACCAGGTTCCAAACCTCCTCTGCAGACCAGGGTACAAACGTCCAGGCCCAAATGGGACCTGGGAAACATTCTACAACACATCACCTTGAAAACATAGAAATGAAACGTAAGAGATGAACAGGAGAGAACATATTAGGGTACTTAAATACATGATTAATTCACTGAGAAGTCCTGATATCTTTACTGTCTGTAAGAAACCCAGGTCATATAAAAAACAGTGTCTTGTATCCAGAGGAATGTCATCTCTAAGACTTCCTGTAGGTACACATAGTATGCTAATTATTTCTTCAATTTATTTATTCTGTTTAATGGTATTGCCTCTTATTGCATTTGGTTACATGCTCCATTGTATCCTACGAAAAATTAATGGATTAATGAATTAATCTGTCATCTCAATATTCAAAGGCATACTGGACAAAGGAAAAGAAGAAATGAAAAAAGTAAAACAGAATAGCATGGGGAAGAGAAATAAAATATTAAAGGTAGTATTAGAAAATTGAGAATCAATCTCCCCAAGGACCCAGCAATACCACTTCTGGGTGTATACCCTAAAGAGGCACATTCACACTCCAAAAATATTAGCTCAAATATGTTCATAGCAGCATTTTTTGTAATAGCAAGAACCTGGAAACAACCTAGATGTCCCTCTACTGAAGAATGGATTAACAAACTGTGGTACATCTACACAATGGAATACTACTCAGCAGTAAGAAAAAATGATATCCTAAAATTCACAGGCAAATGGATGGATTTGGAGAATATCCTCCTGAGCGAAGTCTCACAAACTCAGAGAGATAAGCAGGGGATGTACTCACTCACTAGTGGTCTCTACACAAGCAAACAAGAAAAAAAGCCAAACATGCCCAAGCGGCAAACCACAACCACTGAACAACTTGGGATCAGAAACACCCTGGACTGACACTTCGAACCCCACTCCAACTATAGGAATACCAGACTCATTCTTGAGGGAGGGGGGGAAAAACTGGATTTGGCCAGGAGTGGAGACTGATCCAAGCATTATTGGGTCAGTGGGACTATAGGACTGTCTGCTCCCCGCCCAGGGAAGGGATGAGGAATTGCAGAGAAGAGAAATGTCAAGATGTGGTGGGAGGGGGAAGGGACCTTGAATGAGGATACACAGGGATGGGAAAAAAAATTTCAGAGGGAAAACTGAACACAAAGTAAATATATGTGTAGCAATCTTATTTGCACTACCACCCTTGATAAGCCATGCTTATGATTCTTATCCTGTTCATAGTTATTGTTAACTTTTCCTCATTTTAAATTCATGTTACTGTTTTTTTGTTAAATAAAAAAAGAATCATATCTTATTTCTTATGTTAAAAATAAATATATGTTCCTTTTCAAATTTCATACATTTTAATTAAAATATAATTATATCATGAAAAAAAAGAAAATCAGTTGAAGTAAAACTGTAAATATGCTTTCCGTATTAATACATACATATCTTAGATTCTAAGCTCACTAAATTAAAATTTACTTTGAAAACTAATGTCAGTATAAGAAAACAAATGACTTTATTAAGTACTTTAGATAGTTCACATATACTCAGGATATTTTTATTTTTGAAGTGGAAAATCAATATTTGAAAGGAGCTAAAAAATAACCCTTCATATTCTCTATGCTGAGAATAAAAAATTTTGATAAATAACAAAACTGAAGAATTAATGTCATTTTTATTCTTTGCCCTTGACATCCTTGTGTCCAAATTATCTTAGCATTTTAATTAAATGTAATTTACTCAGGAATACCTCTCTGAATTTCTCATTTGGATTAAATTCTAGGTAACTTTTTGTAACAACAATACTTATCAAAAAACAGTCTACCTTTTAAAATGTCACCCATATTAATAGACTTCTTCTTAGGTAAAATATCAAATCTGAAAAAAGAACCAGAAAGAAACATTACTTGATTAATGTATTTCTTAGAGAAGTTCATAGTGCCAAAATAGAATTTTCAAAAAGGTATTTCAGCCTTGTACAAATGAAACTTCAATAGCCTTTATTTCATTGAAGGCAGAAATCAATGAAATATGTTTAATCAGAAAAAAAACAGTACTCTTTGATTTTCTTATTTCAAAAGGTGTTGAAATTATGCAGGTGAAACAGTTTCATGCATCTTAAAAATACTTTCAGAAGAATCAGTGCTTTGGGATTATCTGTTTCTGTCAGAATATTTGGACTATTGACCAAAAATATTAATTTATCTTTACCTTTCATCTATGTATCTCTACACCACATCATACAGTGAAGCAACTGCTCTAGATATCACCTAAGATTTAATTGAAAGACAAAAATCTCATTTTTGCAATAAAAATATTCTAATCCTTGTGGTAACTGTATACATTTCCTGAAAACATTTATTCAGTTACTAACCAATAAAATTGAATCATGAGGACACATTTATAAATTTTTCATTTACTATCAGTGTGTCGTATTGTCCTCTATAATGTATGTTGTAAAATAAAAGAATTTGGGTATTTGAACAATGAAATTATACAGGAGCTGAGTATCAGGTTTGTTACTGAAAGGTACACCACAAAATCCATTGTAACATAACTAAATTACACCCAAAGTCACTGAAAAGTAAAACCAGAAAAATAAATAAAATTAATGCAACAAATTTACTAAAATTTTAAAAAAAATCATGACTCAATATGTTGAAGCAACAAGAAAACAACTATGAAAATAAACAGAAATTAATAATATGTCAGACACATGGTGAATTTAAGACTTGTACACAAATATCTTGTGTAACTTGATAGTATAATTCATATTCACACATTATTTTAACAGTCCACAGTGCTTACAACCTAGACCACCCTCGACATATGCAAATAAATAAAAGAGTCAAAATGTAGTAGCTTTTGTAATATTAATATATATTGTATTTATATTATCATGTTACAATAATGAAGAAAGAGAAGAGAGGAAGGAACAAAAGGAAAAATAGAAAGGGGGGGGAGAGAGAGAGAGAGAGAGAGAGAGAGAGAGAGAGAGGGGAGAGAGGAGAGGAGAGAGAGCTGGTTTTTCTTATGAATTCTAACTACTTATTTATGTATTTATGTAAGCAGAGTGTGTTGTGCATTTGCATATGGAAATGTAAATCTGTATAACAGTGGTTGATGGCCATAGACATATAATCTTGGAAAATTCTGTGGTCTTCATAAAGGGCAATAAGTAGTACTTATAAAATATAATAAAAGTTATAGGACTTGGAAATAAATCAATTGAATTATTGCTATGTATGTTATTAGATATGCAAAGTATAGTGCAATGAGTATATATTTTGGTTTACCCAAGGATATGTAGTATCATGTAACTAAGCTCTATTAGTTTTGAGTAATAGATAGAACATCCTTATTATACAATATAATGTGGACTCATGAATAAAATGAATCTTTCTATGGGAGCAGATATTGAACACTAGAAGGGATTTAATGAATTGAGATATGAAAATCAAAATATTTAGAAATTGAAGCATGTATAGATTTTTGTCAGGGCAAAGTGTCCAGATTATTGGGTTATGCAAATAGCTCTGTGAAGTTCATCTAAAGACATTATGACATAAAAGTATATGTTGCATCTGTGTTCAGAAGTTCATACCATACAAATTTTATTGTTTCTTCTATTGCCTCAGATTAACATTGTGCTTTCATGCTGAGCCTTCTATATTTCTTAATTTTGCAAATAGCTTAGCAACTGACACTAGAACTTCTTTCTGCTCCCTTTTTCATGCTAACATTCCTGTGAAGCAAGTGTTTAGTAAGGCGTTGTATGTTTCCACTCATGCAGAATATGTCACCATATAAGCATATTTATATGTTTACTTAATTAAATATGCTATGAGGAGCCCTGATTATTTTAAACATTTTTAGCTGTTGAGAATAGCGTGCATTTCAGGATTATTATTATCCTATAATCATTTAATCTCTAATCTGGTAAAGGCCAGTAAAAAGTCTGGTAAAAATATTTGCTCTCTAACTCTTACTAGAAAGGTGACATTACAAATAATGTAGTATATATTACAAGGACTATATTTAATGCTATTTTAATGAGCTGTGTTTGAAGAACTTCAGAATGCCCTCACACAATTTCTTTTGTTTTTCTGATAGGATGCTGTCATAGTATATGATAGCCAGTATTAAAGTGTATTTTTATGTTTAGATAGTACCTTTTTTATTTTCAAGTCTTATGAAATCATTGTATATTTTAAATTTATTATACATAAACCATCTGAGTGAAGTATTGTGTAGGCTTCTATCTGACTACTTTCTTATTTTATTATGAATAAAGTCATATTTTTATCCATGTATATCATTGTTCAAGCACGTATCTCCCCCACACCTTCCAGTCACTATCTCTTCTCCACATCACTTTATCTCCTCCCCAGCAAGGGCCAGAGGTCCCAAGGTACCAGTGTTCAGTATCCAATCCTGGCACATCAGCTGTCCCCACTCCAATATCAAGACTGAATTAAAGGGATACAAATTAGAAAAGTAGAAGTGAAACTATCACTATTTGCAGATGAAATGATTGTATATATAAGTGACCCACAAAATTCTACCAGGGAAATTCTACAGCTGGTAAAACATTTTCAGCAATGTAGCAGAATACAAGATTAACTCAAGGAAATCAGTAGCCCTCCTATACACTAAACATAAAAGGGCTGAAAAAGAACTAATGGAAACATCAACCTTTATAATAGCTGCAAGTAGTAATAAATACCTTTGAGTAATTATAACCAAAGAAGTAACAGACCTATTTGACAAAAACTTTAAAACACTGAAGAAAGAAATTGAAGAGGATATCAGAAAATGGAAAGACCTCCCATGTTCAAGGATAAGTAGTATCAACATAGTAAAATTAAAAATTGCAATTCTATCAAAAGCAATCTATGGATTCAATGCACTACCCATCAAAATCCCAGGACAATATTTTTAGGACATTTAAAGAACAATTCTCAACTTCATTTGGAATGAAAGGAAAACCAGGATTGCCAAAAACAATTTTGCTGAACAAAGGAATGTCAGGAGGCATCACCATTCCTGACTTCAAATTATACTATAGAGCTACAGTAATAAAAACAGCCTGGTACAGGCATAAAAATAGACTTGTGGATCAATGGAATCAAATTGAGGATCTGGGCATTAACACAAAAAAACATGAACACCTGATCTTTGACAAAGAGGCCCAAAATATTCACTGGTAAAAAGACAATATCTTCATCAAATGGTGTTGTCATATCTGGATGGTAGTATGTAGAAAAATGCAAATAGATCCAAGCCTATCACCCTGCACAAAACTCAAATCCAAGTGAATTAAAGACCTCAACATAAACCCAGCCACACTGAACTTGATATAATAGAAAGTAGGAAATACCCTCCAACCCATTGGCACAGGTGACCACTTTCTAAATATAACAACAGTGGTGCAGACACTAAGAACAACAATCAATAAGTGGGAACTCCTGAAACTGAAAAGCTTCTGTAAAGCGAAGGACACAGTCAATGAGACAAAATGACAGCCTGCAGAATGGGAAAAGATTCTGACTAACCTTACAAGTGATAGAGGACTGATCGCTAAAATGTATAGAGAACTCAAGGAATTAGAACCTAAAACCTTGAATAACCCAATCAAAAAATGGGGTTCAGAACTAAGAAGGGAATTCTCAGCAGAAGAATTACAAACAGCTGAAAGGTACTTGAAAAAGTGCTCAACATCTTTAACCATCAGAGAAATGCAAATCAAAACAAATTTGAGATTCCACCTTATACCTATCAGAATGGCTAAGATTAAAGACACAGATGACAGCCTATGCTGGAGAAGGTGTGGAGCAGGGGAACCACTCCCTCATTTTTGGTGGGAGTATAAGCTTGTTCAGCCACACTGGAATACAGTATGGTGGTTTCTCAGAAAATTGGGAATCAATCTGCCCAAGGATCCAGCAATACCACTGCTGGGCATATACCCTATAGATGCACATTTATACTCCAAAGGCATTAGCTCAACTATGTTCATAGCAGCATTATTTGTAATAGCAAGAACCTGGAAACAATCTAGATGTCCCTCAACTGAGGAATGGACTAGCAAACAGTGGTACATCTACACAATGGAGTACTACTCAGCAGTAAGAAAAAGTGATATCTTAAAATTTGTAGGCAAATGGATGGATTTGGAGAATATCCTCCTGAATGAGGTATCACAAACCCAAAAAGATAAGCAGGAGATGTACTCACTCATTAGTGGACTCTAAACAAAAAAGCAAAAAGCGTATCCAAGCTATTTATTACCTTTTACACAGTAATCTCATTGTGTCTTCTAGTAATAGCAGGAGCTACACTAAAAATGCCAGCAGATAGATGGATTTGGAGACTATCCTCCTGAGAGAGGTTTCACAAACCCAGAAAGTTAAGCAGGGGATGAACTCACTCATTAGTGGACTTTAAACAAAAAACTAAACATTCCCAAGCTGCAAACCACAACCAGTGAACAGCTTGGGATCTAAAACACCTTGGACCAGCACCTTGGAGCCCACTCCCTCCAGAGGATCCCTTGACCCATTGTTGATGCTGGTGTGAGGATAGTGGATCTTCCTGGATTGGATACTGAATTAAGCCACCAAGGGACCTTCGGAACTCCTCCCCTTTCTGGGGAGTAAATAAAGTGATGGGGAAAAGAGAGAGTAACTGGGAGGGGTGGGAGGGGGAAGGGAGTTTGAACAATTGGATACATGGATAAAAAATATGACTTTATTCTTAATAAAAAATATATTTATACATATATGTGTATATATATAAATGAAAACTCTCAACAACTTGAGATGAAATGATTACCCCATTGGACACTTCTAAGTGAGTGAAGAAAGCTTATGAAACTTTAATTGTATACAATGAACTATAGTCAACTGAGCAAATCTCAGATTTGAAGAGGGTTCTTCCCTGAAGAAGTCAAGTCCAGTTGTTTGTTCAGTGACAAATAGCCACAATTGAAGACATACTTACATGTAGCATTATATATGCTGAAAAGATTATATTTAGATATATACACTTATTTACATTCATATGTAAATATTCAATAACCATTATGAAAAAAACAGGGCATGAATTTGAAGGTGAGTAGGAAGGATTCTATGTGAGGGTTTAGAGTAAGAGAAGGGAGAAGAGAAATGTTATAATTTATTAAAATCTCAAATTAACCTTATATTATACTAATCTTCACATTTATTTCGGACTCTCAAACACATTTATATATATTTTGTAATTATATTGTATACTTTGAAACCTGAAAAATATTTCAACTCCTTCTTTTCTCTTTACATATAAGCATACTAGTGCTTTACATCACAGGCAAGTACCAGCAGACATACAACTTCGGTATTTGGGAATTGGAGTCATGAGTGGCAAGAATCTAAAATCAGGTTCAACTATATAAAGAGTTCAAAACCAATGTGGTTCACACTAGAAACTCTCTCAACGAGAGAAAATGATGTAAAAAAGAAAAAGATGGAAAGAAATATCTATAAGTCCATGATCATGATGCCCTACTGCTGAATTAAGTTCTATGTAGCAAAGAGTATTCTCTGGTGACACTTGACAGAAAGTCAATGCAAACCAGCTCAGGTTCAATGTGAGATTTATTGGTCCATGTATCCAGGAAGGACAAGGGTGAATCTGAGGTTCAGTTGAACCAGAAAATTTAATGTTTCCACGATGCTTTTTATGTTGGTCTCTTGTATTATTCTTAGACTGATTCAGTTGCAAATCTAACAGGGTGTTAGGTTGTTGACAATTCTGCATTTGTGTAACAATGTCAGAGCCTAGTAGGTATTACTTCCAAAACAGCTAATATGTCATTGTGGAGACTAAATCAGTTTTTTAAATTTTTTCCTGGTTTAAGTCTTTAGATTTCCATCACCTGTATTATCTAATACGTATTTTAAAAAAAAATAGGCATGGTGAAATTGTTACACAAGACCTAACAGCCACGCATATACACAAACTGGTATGTGTAGAAGTGCCTGTTTCTGGTTGAGTTTTTGGCCTCTGCAAGATCTTCTCTAGAAACATCTTCTCTTAAAAGACCTTATACTTACACCTTATACTTTCTGGATTGAGTGATGTATAGGGTATTTGTGTGATGTTGTTAGTAAAAGGTAGCTTTTAATAAGACTATCAATCTTTTCATAAACCTTATTTTATTATATATATATTTTAATGTACAAAGGAATATGGTTTCTTCCTTTATTCTTACAAATAGTAAGAATTTAGTCTTATTGCTGAGTAGTACTCCATTGTGTAGATGTACCACAGTTTGTTAATCCATTCTTCAGTTGAGGGGCATCTAGGTTGTTTCGAGGTTCTTGCTATTACAAATAACGCTGCTATGAACATTGTTGAGCTAATGCCTTTGGAGTGTGACTGTGCATCTTTCGGGTGATATTGCTGGATCCTTGGGGAGAATGATTCTCAGCAGTAAGAAAAAAATGATATCCTAAAGTTTGCAGGCAAATGGATGGATTTGGAGAATATCTTCTGAGTGACATATCATAAACTCAGAAAGATAAGCAGGGGATGTACTCACTCATTAGTGAACTCTAAACAAACAAACAAACAAGAAAAAAGCAAAGCATGCCCAAGCTGCAAACCACAACCACTGAACAGCTTGGAATCAGAAACATCTTGGACTGACTCCTTGGATCCCACTCCCCTTAGAGGAACACCTGACTCACTCGTGAGGTTGCTGGGAGAAAACTGGATTTGCCAGGAGTGGAGGCTGAACTAAGCAATATTGGGACAGTGGGACCTTGGGACTGTCTGCTGCCTGCCAGGGAAGGTGGGGGGGATGGGGAGTTGTGGAGAAGAGAGAATGACCTGATGTGGTGGGAGGGGGAAGGGACCTTGAATAAGGATATACAAGAATAGAAAGTTTGACTTCTTTGTTCATAATAATAAAATAAAAAGAAAAAAAGAAAAATGGGAAACATTAAAATAAAAGGTTAGTATTTAAAATGGAACAATTAAGTGAGGAGATAATAAATAATAAAACAAATAGTTATGTCAAGATCCATTGTATGCTAAATTTTCTATTTGTAGAATTGTCACATGAAGCTCTTATCATCAGCGAGACTTTAGTGCCAAATGCAACAGGTATGTGAAAAACTAATTGCTAAGAATCTTTTTTTTTGTTTGTTTGTTTGTTTTGTTTTGCTTTTTTTTTTCCTTTATTTTGTATTTATTAAAAAAAAAACACACAGTAAAAAGAATTTAAAATGTGGAAGAGTTAGCAATAACTATATAGAGGATAAGAATGATAAGCATGGCTTATCAAGGGTAGACATACAAATAAGATTGCTACACCTATATTTTCTTTGTGTTCATCTTTCCCTCTGAATTTTTTTTTTTTTTCCATCCCTGTATATCCTTATTCAAGGTCTCTTCCCCCTCCCAACACATCTGGTCACTTTTTTTTTTTTTTTCCTCTGC
>PVIH01009503.1:0-81889 GCA_004025045.1 Sigmodon hispidus
GTGTGTAGTGTGTGGTGTGGTGTGTGTGTGGTGTGTGTGTGTGGTGTGGTGTGTGTGTATGTGTGGTGTGTGTGCAGTGTGTGTGGTGTGTGCTCCTAAATAATAAACCCAGCCTTCCCAGTCTATATAACTAGTGGTTATGTTTTCAAGGCCAGCCACTTGGCATTGGATAGCCGGCTGTAGTGCTCTTCCCTGGGAGATTCTTTCTCTCACATGCAGCATCCCTCGGTTGCTTGTAGTCCTTGCCCCTGAACAAGGAGGACACTAATAGACATGCTGTCATGGAGAGAAGTTCATAAGGATAGTTCTGAAGTCAACAGAGAACTCACAGAAGATAGTGTGGAGAGGGAGCAAGCTTGGGGCACAGTTGGTCAGCCTTAGTACTGATGGATGAGAGAAGGCCCGCCTTTGGATCTGATCCTGTCTACATTTTCAGTAAAAAGAGGAGAAGAAAAGGCCCCTGAAGATGAGGTAACTTCCACAACGAGTTGGCCTCAGGATATTTGCCTCTGCCTGGTCTCCTGCCTGTTTGGATGGCCTTGCCTCTGGTCTCTGTAAATGCTCGAAGCTGCCTAGCCACCTTCCTACATTTCCAGTTAGTCCTATTTCTCTCAGACATTCCCAGTTGGCTCAGGCTTGTGTGTTCCTTCTTTGAACCCTGGGTGACCCTTAGCCATGCCTGGGCTGCTTAAGAGTCTGTGACAACTGTGAAATTCAAGGTGAATTAAATGGATGTGCAGTGTACTAAGAAATCTTATTTTCATTTTCTAAGAAATCTTTTTTTCATTTTCATAGTATTTTTTATGTGACTGGAAAACAGATTCAATAAAATAAAATAATTTGTCGGTTTTGGTTTTTTTTTAATTTTAAATTTCTTCCCCCAAGAGAACACATTTGAACTTGAACAAGGTTCTCAAAGATTCAGCTTAAGGACTAGTACAGTGTTGGTTGGCATATGTTCAGTCTCAGGTCCACCCTCAGGCCAGCTGCCTTCTTCTGCCTACAGGGGTCTTCTTATTTGAGCCTGAACATGGTCAGCCAGCCCTGAGAACCTGGCATGCCTTCAGATTTGGGCTTAGGCAGGAGGAATGGAGAAATTAACCAAGGTATGCATTTGCTCCTTTTTAATCCTATTTAATAGATAAAATTACCATCCTGGATGGACATAACAATCTGTCAAGATGACTTTTAGTCTGCTGAAAACAGGTTCAGGTATTCAAAGCCTGAACAACCCTGGTTTGTTTTTGTTTTTATTTTTGTAACTCTTCGCCCCCTAGAAACTTGCCATGTGGAAGTCAGGAATTCTGTTCTCTTGTTAGAAAACTACATTCTTTACATTATATTTTGTGGAAGGCACTAAAATACATAACATTTTAAGGCCGAATTTTCAATCTCACTCTTCTGAGAGGAGCAATGCATTGATATGAATCTACCCTAAATGTTCGTTCTAGAGATTAGGCCTGGCGGCCGGGAACAAAGCTTAAGAAGGGCCTGCTGAGTGCCAAGTGTTCCCCACTTGTAAGAAATTAAACATGGCACACTCAACACATCCCTGGATGTGACTTCCTGTGGGCTCATGTGTACAACTTGGAAGATTCCTGAGGAGAGGTTTATTGTCCACAGAAATTGAGTGGAGGTATCTTCAAAGTTGGCTCTTTTTCAAGAGGCCCCTTTCAGGGCCAAATTATCTATTTCCTTTTCCCAGTAAGTTTACCAAAAATATATGGGAGTTTACTAATTGATGAACATATGGTACTGGGAAAAAAAGAAGAAAAGAATAAATTCTTACTCGTAATGTAGGTTACTTTAAATTGGGGAACTGCCTCTTAACCCCACATTAATCATGGTCTTCCAAAGACACAGAACAAAATGTGTGTGTGTGTGTGTGTGTGTGTGTGTGTGTGTGTGTGTGTGGAGAGAGAGAGAGAGAGAGAGAGAGAGAGAGAGAGAGAGAGAGAGAGAGAGCAGGGGAAGCAGGAGAGATGGTTATTAAGGAGTTAGTTTATGAAGTTGTGTAGGCTGCTGAGTCCTGGCCAGCAGCAGGGGTAGATACTGTCTGCTCAGTCCAAAGCTGAGAGATAGCCTCCTTTCCTGGAACCTGTGTTGCCTCCTTTTCAGTTGAATAGGTGAGACTGACGTACTGTCTGGAAAAGAATCCTCTGTACTGCAAGTCAACTGGTTCAAATGATAATCACATCTAAAGACGCCTTCACAGAGGTACCTTGCTGATGTTTGAATGAACAGTGGAGACACTTTGACCTAGTAAAGTTGGCACATAAAATTATTCATCACTTCCTGCTTCAACTTCCATCCTGCACCTGCCACCCAATAATGATTATTAATGACTCTTAAGCTTGAGCAGACATTCAGTATCCCCTGGAACTTTTGTGAAAATACTGAGAGCCTGTGGAAGATGGGTCCACGAACTAGTGATGCTGATACTGCTGGTCCAGGTGATGCCGGTACTGCTGGCCCAGGAACTACACTTTGGGAACTGCTGCGGCTCTGTGATTCAGGATCTGCACTTTAGCTTTCATGGCTTAGAAACTGACTTTATGATCAGAGGAACATTAGTTTTCTTTCTCAAGCATGGGTCCAGGTACATCAAGATTACATGGCTAATGCATAAAACATCAATGCCCAGTTGCTGATGTGCAATAAGAATCGAAACTGCCATCGCCACCAAGTGCCGATAGAAGCAGATGCAAGGAGCAAGGAGTGGATCACAGCTGCAGAGATGTCAGCCCAGGGCCCTTGGCCCTGTTGATTGTGAGACCATGTGATATCATAGAGGCAGGAGCCTCATGCTGGACAGGAAGCAGAGTTAGGAGGAAACTGGGGTCAAGTGTGACCTTTGAAGATGCACCTTCAGTGAAGTACATCCTTCAGATTAGGTCTCACTTCCTAAAGCTTCCAGAACTGCCCTCCTCAACCTCCCCAGTAGCACCAGTATCTGAAGACCAAGCATCCAGTGCTCAGTGTGGATAACATTTCCTATGCATGCCATAGTAAACAGGAAAATAATCCCCCTAGTATGGAGGGCAGAGCTGATCTTGGGCAGCTCCATAAAAGACTGAGGAGTGAGGGTGTCAGAAGTCAGAGTTTGCCATAACCACACCTCCCCCAGGAGGGATGATGGTACTCTCCATTCTCAGAGAGTAGACACTTCTGGTTTTCCCGTTGTGAAATGGGGTGTTCCTCTGTGCTCTGAAAACTCTGTTCAGCAGGGGAGCTCAAAGTGCTGAGATTAGAAATGCTTTTGGTGAGTCATTAAAATACGACTTTTTACAGAGAGTGTGTGTGCACATGTTCATGTGCATACACGTGCATGTGTGCATGAACATTTTGAGTCCAAAAGTCAAGGCTAAGTGTCATCACTCTCTTCTGGTTTTGAGTCAGGGTCTCTCCCTAAACCTGCAGCTTGTGAGGTTTGAATTATCAAGCCAGCAAGCTCCGCTCTAAGAAGCCTCCAGTCCCCACCTCTACAGTGCTGGGATCTACAGGCTTATGCCGCCATACCCAGCTTTCACATGGGTGGTAGAATCTGAACTCAAGACTCCATACTTGCACTGGAGGCACTCTACACTCTACTGAACAAGATATCTCCCCAGTCCCCTGAAACTCTTTGTTACATGTATCACAATCTGTTTTTATGGAAAGTGAACTTGGGCACATGAGAATTTGTGATATATGTCCTTCTTATGCTGAGTTTCCTTTTCTGGTTTAGAATTTAAGTAAAGAAACAGTTGTTTGGGGCTGGATGGATGGCTCAGAGGTTGAGAGCACTGGCTGTTCTTCTGTAGGTGCCGGGTTCGATTCCCAGAATCCACCTGGCAGCTAACAGCTGTCTGTGATTCCAGGATCTGACAGTAATACATGCAGGCAAAACACCAATTCACATAAAATAAAGATTAACAAAGAAAGAAACAGTTGTTTCAAATCTATTCCACTGTTGCTTTTTGAGAAAATACTTGTGTTTTCAATGTTAGCTGTGTCTATTTAGAAGTTTCCTACCTTTATTGTGTCATTTTTAAGATGACACATCTTAATAATTAAGAAAGTGTAGGGTTTCTTTCTTAATTAAACTAAAAATCTGTGGTGCAGCTAAGTCAAGGCCCTTGTTATGGAGCCTGATGACCTGAGAGCCCAGGGAACATCCGCTGACAGTCTCGGCATCATAGTGCAGGAGTCTTGTTTTTTTGGTTCCCAGCTTCCTGCACTAGATTTTACCTTCAACTGTATTTACTCATCTGTCTACAAATTTTGTCTCTTGAGTGATGCGAGGGTCAGAAAAAGGAGAGAAGCTGTTAGTCTATTTTAGTTAATAGCGCTGATTGTTCTCTCGTTGTTAATAATAATATTAATATTAATGGTGACAAACAAAATATGTAAATGCCAGACACTATAGAGCCATTTAATTTGTGACTTTTTCAAACAATGGGATGCCTGTAATATTCTGATTTCACCTTCATGGTATAACCCATCCTCATAACTGTTTCTCTGTGTCACACACACACACACACACACACACAGAGAGAGAGAGAGAGAGAGAGAGAGAGAGAGAGAGAGAGAGAGAGAGAGAAGCTAATTTTCCCTCGAAAGATCATAATTCCATGGTTATCTCTTTTTTTGCTACAGTTCCTTTGTTCATTTCTAGAAATGATGGAGTTGGTATTGATGGTGCTCTCCCTGCTTTGTATCTAAGTCTTTTCAATAAGCCTTTATTGTGGACATGTCAGATACCAGACTGTACCTCAGAGACAAAAAGCCAAAGGGACCGAGAGGAGCATGGCTTTGTTGGCCTTGAGTTCCAGCAATGGCTCATTTCTGCTCCTTATCCTTTGTTGCCCCTATGCTATGAGGACAGACATTAGTACGCAGGGTCACTAAAGCATGGATTATGGTAGAGCCAACATCAGTGTGGACCACAGTAAATGTTCTGTAGTAGTTAATACACTTTTATCAGGACCACCAGCTCACAAATGAGGACCCAGAGACTTATTAATTATAAAAGTTTGGCCTTTAGCTTAGGCTTGTTCCCAACTAGCTTTTATAACTCAAAATAACCTTCATGTACTAATCTACATTCTACAAATGGCTCATGCACCTCTGCTCTGTACTGTATATCTGACTTTCTTCAGAGTCGCACTGGCATCTTCCTGCTTCTCTTCTTCCCAGAGTTCTTTCTCTCTACCTGGAAATCCTTCCTGTCCTCTCCTGCCTTGCTATTGGCTTTTTAGCTCTTTAATACACCAATCACAGCAATACATCTTCCCACAGTGTACAAATATCCCACAAGGTTCTATCAGTGGTAATGTGTTATAATTTTAGTAACCATTCACAGTTCTGGTACAGATATTTTACTCACTTTTTAATCTAGTAGAGTTTTCATTTGCTAGGATTTTTGCCTTTCAATCAAACAACTGACATTTTAGTTGTTTATTTGTGCTTGTTTTTTTTTTTTTTATCATTTCCATAGAAGGAAATGTTTGTTTTGAATTGGTGGTTTAGGATTTGTCTCGTTCTATTGTTCACCTTTTGAAAGGAGCTGAGGTTATTTGCTTTAACCATTGCTCAGGACTAGGGGTTTTATATTGACTTATACAGTATACAATATACAGAATGATGGTTTGTTAATCAAAATAGAGATGGGATGTGTGGTTGGGTAGACATACTCTGTCATGACTGCAGAACTGATTTAAAATTTAAGCAAGAATGTGGATTCTGATTATAACCATGCAGAAACTTTTTATAACTTTAGGTAAACTATTCTGTTTTCAGTATGTATCTGTCACTTTATGTTTCACTAATTAATGAAACTGTTTACAAATAGTTTACAAGGAGCTGGGGAGATGGTTCATTGGGTAAGTGTTGTGCAATCATGAGGACTTATGGCCAAATCCCCAGCACACATGTAAAAAGATAAGTGTGTGCCGGTAACCCCCCCAGTGGGACAGAGAGACAGGCAGTCCCAGGAGCCCAGCTGGAGCAGTGAGCTTTTGGTTCAGTGAGAGAACTATCTCAAAGCTGAGAGCAATAGAGAAAGACATCCAGTGCCCTGCTTGGATCAGTGCACACATACATGCAAATTAAAAAAAAAGGAATATTGTATAAATTTACTTTGGCTATAAAGGGTTATAACATACCTTAGCTTTGTCAGTATGAGGCAGGGTTCTTAGCTGTTTCTGTGTATCATGGCTTTAACATGCTCTTGTCCAAAGTATTATGTACCCCACCATAGATTCTGATTCATTTGGGGCCCCAGCATTAGTGTGTGTGTGTGTGTGTGTGTGTGTGTGTGTGTGTGTGTGTGTGTGTGTGGTGTGAACTATCTGTCAGAATCTATTTATCTCTCTGTTTATATCTGTCTACTGGAGCTTCTCAGATGCTTCTAACAAGCACTCAGGGTCAAAAATACTGGCAGAACATATGGATGAGAGATGAAATTATGTGCTTGGCTCTTGCTCATTGTGTGTGTGTTGCCATTTTTATTTATTGGAGAAGGGCAGATGCGGTTTTTTGTTTGTTGCTTTGTTTTTTTATCACTGCTGTAATGAATTGTCACAATCAGTGCACATTTATTATCTTATAGTTCTGAGGTCAGATGCCTGAAATGGTCTTACAGGGCCAAAGGCAACCTTTCTGTAGGATCTAGAGGTTCTCTGGACTATTGCAGCTTTTGGAAAGCATCTGCATGCATTGGAGCATTGCCTCACATTACTCCCCACATCAGCTTCAGCTGTTACATTCCTCTCTGACTCTCTTACATCCCCCTTACAGCGACACTTGTAATTATGTTAGGACCATCCACATTATCCTGGATAATCTTAT
The DNA here is from genome assembly GCA_004025045.1 of Sigmodon hispidus. NCBI lineage: Eukaryota > Metazoa > Chordata > Mammalia > Rodentia > Cricetidae > Sigmodon > Sigmodon hispidus. The sequence continues at coordinate 6,832 of PVIH01009503.1, forward strand.
ATCCAGATTTAATTTACCCATACCTGTGAAATCTCCTTTACTGTGAAAGAAAACATGAAGACATAATCATGGGGTATGAGGATTTAGACTTAGACATGCTGGGGACTTGGCCTGCCTAAGCAGGGAAACAGTCGCATTTCCCTAACTGTTCTTAAAACAGAGCAACTTGAGTCAGACCCGCGCCATTTCATCTCTGCTTGCTTTCCCTCCAGTGTCTGAAGGCAAGAGAGGAACATTCTACACAGACTAGAAATGACGACACGGTGTTCAGAATTTTAATTTTATTGATTTTTCTCAAAGGCTACCAGTTTTAAAATTTTCAGATGCCTTAAGAATTTTTCCTAGAAATAGATACGTAACAGTTGGATCTCATGAGCTCTGGCACCTTGCTGGTTTCCCTCAGATGGGGTGCTTCTCAGCTACCAAACCAAAGGCTCCCAACAAGAAATGGGTGTGGCTTGTTAGTGAACGTATGCTTGCAACAATCAACTGTGTGTTAGCATCCAAGACAGAAAAATGATGAATGGCCCAGGCATGTTTTCAAGGTCAGGGACAGAGAAATGGCTGTTAGTGGCCAACTTAACTGTCGTTCAATACAACTGGATTTTTTTTGTAAGTTGTTTTTGCTTTGTTAGGGTTTGCTGATTTTGTTCTTTGTTTTATTTTAATATTTACATATAAAAAGGACCTCCCTTGAAAAGGTCCTTTGTAGCATAAAAATGATTAAAAACTTCCAAGAGAGACCAACAAAGAAGATTTTAATAAAATGATAGAACATAGCAAAAGGATGAGCTGGGGATATAGGAAGCTGGCTTGGAGGGGAAGAGGCTTTTATAGTGGCTTCTGATTCTTACTATTTATTGAATTATGGGAAGAAGGGGGTGTTGATAGCCTCTTAGAAATCATAGTCCCTGGGACCTACTCTTAGCAATAATTAAGACAGGCCTCAGGCATCTGTCACAGAAGTAATGAAGTTGAGTTTGGTTTTTTTTAGAAGTGAAACAGTGGAAAGACCCAAAAAAGTAGTCAGAGCTCAAGGATTCAGTGAAGAGCACTGACTGTTTGCTGTGCGTTTACACATGCCCAGTAAAAGTCCTGCCTATCCTGGTTCTGCGTCAGTTCTCATACCAGACTGTCTGCGGAAGATGCTCTGGCCTTTGAGCAGGGCAGACACAAATACAGATCCTACAATTCACTAGCTCCTGCTCCCTTAGTTGGTTTCCCAACTGGAGAGATAAGTCTTTAGGGGCTTAGGCTATTGACATACACTTCTGATCCCAGTCTCTTTTCTTATCAAGCATGTATTCTTTAGAAAGCTACTTAATCTCTGCCTTGGTTTCCGCACCAGTGACCAGAGTAGGTGGGAGAAGTTGTTCCTTGATGATGGGTGGGATACATTGGGAACCCAATAACCGTGAAGAAGAATGGATGTATTGAGGGATGCCAGTGGTATAGGGTAGAAGAGTGAGAGTCCTGTCTCCACAAGATTTTTTTCTGTATTTATATGCAGATTCTGGGCTTTTTCCTAGACGTAATTGATCAGAAATCTAATTGAGGTTAGAACCTGGAAATATGCACTTTATTTTTTAATTTAAAAAAGATTAAAAAGTGTGTGTGTGTGTGTGTGTGTGTGTGTGTGTGTGTGTGTGTGTATGTTTGTGTGCATCTGGCTGGGGTGAGGGATGCCCACAGAGGCCAAAAGAAGGTATTTGGACCCCTTGGAGCTGAAGTTATATAAGTTGTGAGCCTCCAGGTATATAAATGCTGGAAACTGAACTCTGTTCATCTGGAAGAGCAGTATCTGTTCCTAACCTGAATCATCTCTCTAGCCCAGAAATCTGCATTTTGAATGAAGCAAACCACTTGAAATGCAAGACTGAAGTGTTGATGAACATAGCTAAGGATTTAGGCAAGAGCTAGATCACCTAGGACTTTGTCATACAAGAGCAGAGCCCCTGCAGGGCAGAGTTGGGTTTTCAGAACTCTCACTCTCATCAAGTGTGGGAGGTGGATGAAAGGGACCTGTGGAGTGGTGAGGCTATCCAACAGGAGACCACAGTCCTCAGTGACCTAGGAGGGGCAGGAACAGTAGACAGGAGGGCAGGAACAAACCCATATAATCAGGTAGAACCATCACAGCCTGGTGACAGGTGATCTGTATATGAAGGTAGTCTTGGGGAATACCAAGGAGCCAGATGAAAGTCTGGGTTGGGAAGAGTAATTGAGATTGCCCTGTGTGGTGGAATGTTATCTGTATGCTGTAAATAAAGGACTGTTTTGGACTATGTAGAGCACCGTAGAAGTGGGTGGAGTATCAGAGGAAGAGACAAGCAGAGGGAGGGTGGAGTTAGTCAGACTCCATCCAACCCCCGAAGAAGACAGACATGTAAGAAATCCAGGTGAGCCACGGCTGGGCCACGTAGTGGTAGATTACAAGAAATGGGTTGATTTAAGATGAAAGAGCAAGCTAGTAATGTGCATGAGATATGGGCCAAACAGTATAAAGTTAATGTGTCTGATTCATTTCTTTAAGGGACAAAAGCCGCCGCGGGCCAAATCTAAACCTCCAGGCCCAAAAGGGCCCGGGAAACTTTTTACAACAGTCCTGGCTGATTTTGTGCGTTAACTTGACACAAACTAGAGTCATCAGAGAGGAAGGAGCCTTGGTTGAGGAAATCCCTCCATGAGATCCAGCTGTAAGACATTTTCTTAGTGATCAGTGGGAGAGAGCCCAGTCCATGGAAGGTGGGACCATCCCTGGGCTGTTGGCCCTGGGTTCTATAAGAAGGTGGGTTGAGCAGCTTATGGGAAGCAAGCCAGTAAGCAGCCCCTCCCTCTTCATGACCACTGCATCAGCTCCTGTGTCTGGGATCCTGTCCTGTTGGAGTTTCTGTCCTGCCTTCCTTCAGTGCTAAACAGCGATGCTGAAGTGTAAGCCAAATAAACCCTTTCCTCTCCAACTTGCTTTCTGGTCATGATGCTTTGTCACAGCAATAGAAACACTATGACAGAAACAAAGGTTGGAATTTGTAGTATTACTTCTTGCAAGGGAGACTCTAGGTTCCCTAGAGAAAAGCAAGATGCAAACCTAGCAAAGACACCTGTAGTTAATGGGGGCCAAACAAGGCCCTCTTTGTCTGATGCTTTTTAGATGATAATACATAGAGAACAAAGAGATTCAGAGTTTGGATTTGGGATACTAGTTGCAGTGCAGAAGCATCGTGCTAAAGCCAAGTACAGGATTACCAGTACTTTGGTGACAAGTTCTGCATTAACTGGAGAAACAACGTTGTAACTTAAGAGAGCACCAGAGCTGACAATTGCAGATGGGAGGTAAAAATTAAAGCCCTCCATTCTGTATGCCAGAAAGGGAAATGACTGGAAGTTCCTAGACAAGCTCTACAGTGTCTCTCTCCAGATGATGTCATGGCATTAAAACAAGGACTCAAAGAGCTGGCTTCTGAATTAGTCTGTGTTTCCATGACTAACTGACTTTGCCTATTGTTTCTATTGGTTTTGGACCCTTGTTGCTAAAGAGATTCATGTCTACTTCAACCTCAGACCCTTCAAAATTGTTCTTATCAATTCTTCTGTTGTGTGGTTCTATTCTGGGAAAGTGGTGAATAAACGTCTTCTCACCCCAGTTAGGGAACAGATGACAGACCAAAGTCCAGCTTAATGAACCATTGAGTTGTATTGGAGTTACTTGCAAAAATGTGAGTGAGGGATTATTTACAGAAGTGACTCAAAGGCAGAGTATCACCGAAACTCACCTCAGCATGGGTGAGCTCACCAAAGCTGGAAACTTGGAACCCACTGTACAGACCACAAGCAGCTCAACAGTATGGAGAGCATCCATCTTTCCCAGGTAGATCAGTTGGTCTGAGCCTCTTTGAAGCAGCTCAGTTTGTGGTAGAGTCTCGTAGTAGTCCTTACTGCTTATATGGTTTGGAGAGGGAAGAGTCTAGTGAATCTGGTCAGTTTCAGGGACTTCCCAAAACCATTCTGAGTTTGCTTTGTGAACTTAACAAGTTCCTTTACAGGATGGAATGTTTTGCCTCTCCTTAGAACATCCCATGTTTTAACACACTTTTAGTTCAGACTATTCTTTTGTTTCAGCTCCCATTTAACATGGTGTATCTTTATGATCTTCCTTCCAAACTGGGAGGATTTAATCTCAGAAAAAATGTTCATATAACCTCTTTTGAGCTTGTGGAGGACAATGACACAAGTCATTCCTATTGACAGCTCATCACATGCTCTTGAACCTGAACATGGACATTTTGTATGTTAATAATAGTATCCTTAAGATCCCTATAAAACTTGATTTTATTAGAAGTCTGAGTTTTAAATGTGGAATTTCTACAGCCATTTATACTTTTCTAAATTCTGTCCTCAGATTCTAAAAGGTGTTTTTCTTTCATCCTTCCCATTTTTACTTGAAAGAGTCAAGCAGAATATCAACATGTTGAAGTTTCTTACTGAGAACAGCATGTTGATAAGATACAAATTTTTATGGAAATATTGTCAGACATTGTTAAATTTTAAATAGATTCTTTTGGCAAAATATAAAGTTAATGATTTATTTGTATTACTATTCATTTGTATATTTATACAATTAGAGAGTAGGGAGGAATGGGGTAGGGGGAAGAGGCTTGGAACCAGACAGACTGAGCTGTACTGTGTGTGTGTGTGTGTGTGTGTGTGTGTGTGTGTGTGTCTGTCTGTCTGTCTGTCTGTCTGTCTGTCTCTGTGTAGTTGTATGTTTGTGTTTTTCTCAGGTGTATGTAAAAGCAAGCCCAAGACTGACATTAGGTCCTTCCTCATTTGCCCTTCACCTTATCTATTTAAGACAGGATCTGTCACTCCACCTGGAGCTCATTTCCTGTACAGAAAACCCCAGGATGCTCTTGTCTCTATCTCTCCATTGCTAGTATTACAGGTGTATACTACCGTGCTCACCTTTCCTGTGGGTGCTAGAGCTCAAAACTCAGGTTCTCACGCTTGCTGGGTAAACATTTTACTGGCAAGCACTCTCTCCAGTCCACTCTAATCTAATCTCAAGCTGTTCAGTCTCCAGAAAGTTTCTTGAAGTCTCTTTGCTCTGATTTCTCCATCTGTGGAGCGGTGATATCAGCAGTGGGCTTGAGATGAAGATGTACCTGGCCCATAACTAATGCTAGCTGGTTTTCTTCATCTTTATAATCATTATCTATTCCTTGTCTCCTGTGCCTGGGACCCTTGTGTGTCAATCAAACACCATGCCATTGAGCTGTGCCCTACCCTATTCCAAGCTTATTGCTGAACAAGGTTGAATTTTGCAGACCCTTGTGATAGTTTTTTTTTTTTTTTTTTTTTTTTTTTTTTTTTTTTTTTTTTTTTTTTTTTTTTTTTTTTTTTTTTTTTTTTTTTTTTTTTTTTTTTTTTTTTTTTTTACCTGATTGGCTGTTCACAAGTTGATGAACGTTAAATTTTGAATTAGAATGAGCATGAGATAAAATAGAGGACTTGAAAACTCTTGGTTTTAATGACAGTTGCTAAACTGGAATTTTCCATCTGATGATTTTTAGATTGTGACTTCACATATGCAAATGACAATAGTTAAGCAACCACTAGAGGGTCTGGGCAGGGCAGTTATTTGACCTACATTCCTTCACTCTGCTGTTCTGGAGGCTTTGCTTATATTTGAGTCACTACCAGCAAATTCCTTCTCCCCAGGCATTCCTTCTTCCTGAGGTAAAAGGGGCCAGCACTGAGGAGGGCAGTCAGGCTCAGGTATGCAGCCTTCGCTACCCTCAGGGTATGGGCAAGTGAAATGGTGCCCAGTAATGAAAGGAAAGCCAAGTTTGGGGCCTATGAATCCTAGCTCTGTGCAAGAGACTTAACCTTTCCCACTTTCTCATCGGTGTAGACAGCATCCATGACATTGAAATTGGCACAAAATCAAATATGTTTATCCTGGAAGAGTTGCCAAGCTGCTTCCTGGAGACAAAGGCCTGGGATGTAGGACCAAGGTCACAGAAAGCAGGGCAGAGTTAACTGGTCACCTGACAGACAGCTCAGCTGAGATTGTAAGGAAGCATTGAAGGGCAGTGGGAGGGCGTTAGAGGAGGCTGACGTGGAAGGCTGTACTGAGACCCAGGGGCTGAGGTAAGAGTTCACCTCTCAGCTTCTTGGGAGAGGGGAAGGAGAGCTGGGCACAGAGAAATTGGTCAGAGTTCTGGCTGGTGTGTGAGGGACCATTTGAGGCCAAGTTCATCTTGACCTTCTCTGGAATCTTTATCCTGAGAATGATGTTTCTCTAAGGGGAGAAATTTCAGAATTTCAGTCAACTGAAACACATTTCTGGAACATATACAATTATTCGTAAGTAAAATATAAAAAGAACGCACACATCTATACATGTCTACATATAAAGCATGTCGATTATAATTTTATTGTTTGAAGTATGTGCATGTCTTTTGTCTATATGTGGATGTGTATGTGACTGCCGCTGTCTGAAAGACTGGAAGAGGGTCCTGAATCCCCTGGAGCTGGTGTTTAGACAGCTATGAGCTGACTGCTGTGGGGGCTGGGGCTAACAGGTGTTTCCAACCATGGAGCCATCTCTCCAGCACAAAAGTTTTCTTAAGAATTGTCTGATACTTATTTTTTGCTGGATCAAATAATAAGGGTTATTCAAAGTAAAAAGAGAGTCCAAGATAATATATTTTGTCATCTTTTTGATAGTAAGTAACTTCATACATTTTTTTCATCAGAATGTTGTCTTAAGTCTTTAAAGAAAGCAGATCCATCCATTATAGTTTCAATCTTTTGGGGTCTCTTTCTCCTAAAAAAAGGTTAGCTATTCAATCAGTAATAATTCCATATTTATGTATTACTTACCATCACTGTATAGTCCTGGCTGGCTTATATCTCACTAAGTAGACCAGGCTGGCCTCAAACTCACAGATATCTACCAGCCTCTGCCTCTTGAGTGCAGACATTAAAGGCATGTGCCACCACCTACCATATCTGACTTGAATTTTTCTTTTATAAACAGTGTCTGTACATTTCCTTATTTTTATTCCCATCCCCCAAACATCTCTAGAGGACAGAAGAAAAAAAAAGCAGATTTTAATGCGATAATGAAACTAAAAGGATTTGGCACAGTGCCTAATATCTGATAATCACACAACATATGAACAATTTTTATGGTTACAATTAATCATATCATACTGTTGTCACATGCTGATTGAAGAAACAGAATCTTCAGTAATTAAGATACTATGATTATAAAACTCATGCATAAAAATGCAGTTCTATAAATTTACAAGTAGTCTCTCACTCCTACCAATTAAAAATCAAAAGAACAAATAAACAAATAAATATTGTCCCTTGCCTTAGTTAGGGCTTCTGTTGCTGTGATGAAACACCAAGACTGAAACCAACTTGGGGAGGAGAGGGTTTATTTCTGTTGGCATGTTCTGGTCACTGTCCTTTATGAAGGAAAGTCAAGACAAGAACTAGAGGCAGGACCTGATGCAGAGGCCATAGATGAGTGCTGCTTACCGGCTTGCTCTTCATGGCTTGTTCAGCCTGCTTTCTTATATACATCAGGACCACCAGCCCCTGGATGTCATCACCCATATGATCTGCCTACCCTACCTACCACCCTGTTAATCATCAGTCAAGAAAATGTACCCCAGACTTGTCCACAGGCCAGCCTGGTAGAGGTATTTTCTCACTTGACATCCCTTTAAATGACTAACCTGTAGCAAGCTCACACAAAACTAGGCAGTACATTAGGAAAATACCTTTTAAATACTGGGAGACCCAGTCATATTAGCTCATTTAGCCAGTTCAATTTCTTTTTTTGCCAGTATGATTTGAGCTTTTATTTTATAGGTGAAGCAAGTAACTAAGAGTCTAAATGACTTAATCATAGTAGAAATTTAAGAAGGTGTCCCTGCTACAGTGAACATTTTCTTAATTCCATAAAACTGCTAGCCATTATAGACAAAGGCAGTGGTCTTGAATATATCAGTTTTCCTTAAAATGGAAGTTTCATACCCAATTTTTTTTAAAGTTCCAATTTCTTTCCACATTTGAGAGACAACCTTTCCAGTGTAATGTATGTAAGTGGGATTCATTCTGCAGGCTTTGAGTGAGGTTTTAGAGGAATGATGGGAATGACTGATGGCCCCGAGCCCTATTTATAAGCGACTCACCATATTAAAAGTAGTGTGGCTCTTCTACCACAGAAGACTGACTAAACATAAACAGTAGATTTGGCAGTCTCAGTTCAGAATATTACTGTTAGCTGTGAGTGACTGACGCTCCAAATGCCAGAGCTTCAGTGACAAAGGGTTTTATTTCATGAGGAATATGGTAGGCATGTGTAGCTTGGCTACGCAAGACGGCTTTAAGACAGCTGATACCTCAGCTTTAAAGTGAGCTGTAGATTCACTTTTGTGTTCCTGCCTATCCTTAATTTACTGTTTCCTGCCACATGGTCCAAACTGGCTGCGTAGGCACCTGCTGTCATGTAATCCAACTCTGAGGAAAAAAGGACACTTGACATATGCTGTGGAAAACTAGTAACTTTACCAGAGAGAGAAGGAAAGGGGGGTAGCCATGTAGGATAGAGAGATGGCTTCCATTGCTGCTCCTGTCTCAGGATACCTGTAAGGATTCCTGGCTCCTAGTGGCTACATGGTAAACATGCTAGTCCAATAACTAGCCATGGTACAAGGTGACATATAAGAATTCCTGGCACATAGTAGCCACATGGTAAACCCAACATGGCGCCAACAGAACACGCAACGTTTGGAGGGCACGACCCTGTGGTGGCTACGTAAATCTGTGCCCACCTGTTCTCTTATAAGGAGACACTACATGAAAGTCCCTTTTCTCTTCCACTTCTATTCCCAGCAACTTTCCTGAATAGACTGTAGTGTGGCGCTGGTGGTGTCTGTCTGTTCTCATTTGCGAAACCAACAGTACCCCATTGTCTGCCATCTTGAACAGGAATCCTGGAACAGTTGTGTCTGTGTGGTACCTAAACTTCTCCTCTAGACACCTGATTTTGAATGGATGACTTGTTGCAGTTGTCTGGTTCCGGGTCAGATGTTGAGGCTGCCTCTCTATGCTCAGGGCTCTGCTACTTCCCCTTGCGGGTGGGGATAAGAAGGCACAAACACAAGGACACAGTCTCTGGGGACAGCAGAAACAAGCAAGTCCAATTTTATTTAGGGAGGAGAAAGCCTTAGATGCTTATTTCCCAGACCCTCCTCCCAGCTAGGGGAAAGGGCTTTGATTTGCTGGTATCTGCGGATATGGTGTGGTCATCACCGCATATCAGGACTCCACCCTTGTTGCCAAAGCCTCAGGCAGACTTCAGGTTTGCTTATGAAGAATTACTGGGAGCACAAATCTTAAGGTACCAGTTAATACCAGTTTGTCCTGACTGAGGCCAGGCGGTCTCTAGGCCCTTAGAAGCCTCTAGGGCTTATACATTCCCCAATGACTAAAGTCCTTAGAAACCTGTATTTTTATAAAAGGGAAAGCAGGGGCAGGGTGATAAATTCCTTGCCTTGTGAACTTATCTGAGAATAAAGTTCATTCATTCTCATAACCTATGAGAAAGTGCCAGGCTGTTGGCATTGGTCTTATGATCCCAGTGCTGGAGAGGCAGAGACAGAAGGATCTAGGACTCACATGTCAGCCACTCTAACCAATTGGTGACCTCCAGGCCAACAAGAGATGGAACTTCACAAAAAGAGGATGACATCCTTGAAGGTGATATCCAAGACTGTCTTCCAGCCTCCACACACAGGCACGCTCAACTGTACACACATGCATCATCACTCAGAGATGTAGCTGCAGCCAAGGAGATGCCAAGATTCTAAGCTCCTTTGGGCTACTGCTTTAAGACTCACCTAAGACACTGAATCATTCCTGAATCACAAGCTTTAACCCTGTGATTAAGACACAGAATCCTGTGACTTATCTAAGATTCCCATCAGTGATACAGACCCTGCTTGAGGGAACTGCTTTTCGAAGTTCTTACAACCTACTTTCATCAGTGAATACCTAGGGAATCTTGGCCCAGGTGGGAATAAATATAGACAGTGGGAATGCATCCAGAGCTAGCTGCCTCTCTGCTTTTGTAGGACACAGCATGCCTTCCTCCTAAGGAATATTGACACTAGAGGCCTAGCGACTACGGGTTTTGAATGCTAAAATCATTACGTCCATTAGTGTGTACCTGAGGGCTTCACCCATCACCTGCAAACTGATGGAGATGAGGTCACCCAGGTCCAGGGGAGTTGCCAAGATTGGAACTGAGGTCATGAACTCTGACATCTAGGCCTTTTTTAGATGTAATTTTACCTCTTCAAAAGCATAAGAAAGCATAGAGCCTTTGCCGTGTTTCGTAGTATGTAATAAACTAAGGAAAGTCGAGAGGTGGAGTCAGCTTCGCCTGTTCTCTGGAGTCCTGTCTCATCTGTTGGTGTCCTCTGGGGACTATTCCAAGACTCGCCATGGTTACCAAGATGCACAGGTGCTGATTTCCCACATAGTGTTTATACTCAAGCCCGTTATACACGGCCTCCCAAATGCTGAGTTTTTGGTTGATTGCTTATTATAACAAATACACAGAGAACATGCTGAGAATGATCTTTATACTGAGCTCTTTAGAGAATAATCTCAGGGTGATGTCTGCACATGTTCACTACACACACCGCTTTATGTGTAGTGAACTGCGCACCGTTATTATGCTGATTTCTGTCTGTGTGTAGGTGCCACAACACATGTGTGCAAATTAGAGGGCAGTTGGAGAAGTGAGCTTTCCTCATCTATGAAGTGGGTCCTGGGGATTCATCTTAGGTCATTAGCTTGGCAGCAAACACCTGTAGTCCCACAATCCATCTCAGCAGCCTTGCATGGTTTTTGTTTTTTTTGTTTGTTTGGTTTTTTTTTTTTAGATTTATTTATTTTATGTGTATGAATGCTTTGATTTCATTATGTATATTCACCTGATTGCCTAGTACCAGAGGAAGTCAGAAAAGGCTGTTGGAATTGGCACTGGAGCTAGTTGTAAGCCACCATATTCGTTCTGGGAACCAAACCTTGTTTCTCAGAAGAGCAGCCAGGGTTCTTTGCCATTCATCCTGCTCTCAAGCCCGCTTAGAAATGTACTCTACCTGCAGTTGATCCACAGACCTGACGTGTTCATGTTCCCCTAGTTCTCTTACTGATTACCCAATAACCACCAAATAAAACCATTTTATTTATTTATTTATTTTGTACATGAAAGAAATGCCCAAGCTTCTGAGCTCCTAGGACCTGGAAACTGTTCACAGACCGAGTAGGGGATGAATGCAAGCAGACAACTGGAGTGGAGGCCTGTCCTGTTCCCATCTGCTTCTCAAAGGCCATGACAGCAGTCTGCCATTCTAGTCAAACAAGAGAATATGATTCTGATCTGTACAACAAGGGAAAACAAGGTGTCTTCTGCTGAGCATGTGGGAAGGAAAGGGAGCCAGTAATGAAAGTGGGCTCTCCAGCAACTGGAAAGAAAGGAGAGAGGCTTTAAGTGTATAGTGCTTTCTTCCCCAGTCAGGAGCTCTGGGTACACTTAGTCATCTTGCAGAGCTTTGGTGCCACAGCATGGATAGAGCTGGCAAGAAACTAACAAAGTTTTAAATTACAGTCCACTGGCTCTCAAATTTGGGGGTTTGAAATGCTTTGTCCATTTAGTGTGTTATGTGAGATGCCACTAAATGCAAATATGAAAAAACAAAACAAAACAAAACAAAACTTATTCAATCTGGCTTCACAGTGATGAGATTTGTCTTTTAAGCAGGCAGAAAGTTCTTTAGAAAATGCTTCTGGAAATGTGGCTGAAGCTTAGAGGAAGAATGTTTGCAGATGCATTCACGCTCATGTGTGCACATACACACACACACACACACCACACAAACACACACACACTCACATACACACACAAACACACACACCACACACACTCTCACACACCACACACACACTCACATACACACACCACACACACACACCACACACTCATGCACACATACACGCACACAGATGACTGAAATGTTTCCTGCTTCCATTCAGTAGGATCTTACCCAGGAACTTGCTTGTTATTTCTCCTGAAGTCTCTGCTGTGTTTCTTGCAGTCAGCTTCACTCCATATCAACCTCTCATCACCGCACCTGGTTGTTGCCTGACTGTCAATCATAAGACTCCAGGACTTTTGGGTTTCTTCTCCCAATTAGAATGAAAGGGGGTGGGGAGAGGCATCCTGAAGAGCCAGGTGTCCTTGGCAAAATTTCTCCTTTACTTCCCATTTAATCTTTTAAGAAAGTTTAATTATTCGTGTGTGTGTGTGTGTGTGTGTGTGTGTGTGTGTGTGTGTGTGTGTGTACAAATGTGTGAATGCAGGTACCTGTGGGGTCCAGAAGAAGGTGTTAGATCCCTGGATCTTTACAGGTCTCTGTGAGCCTCATGGTATGGGTGCTAGGAACTGGATCCCCCCTCCCCTTTTACCTGAGCAGTTCAGGCCTTTAACTGCTGAGACAGCTCTTCAGTCCCCGCCTCTACTCTCATTTCCACCTTCATCCCAAGTGATTTTAAACAAAAGTCCCAGCAGTCTCTGGAGCTCATTGCCCGTATAAGGCCATATTTCTTGGTACTGGCAGACAGTAGAGCTGTGGGAGGTAGGATGCAAATTAGCTTGGGCTATGCCACAAACGCTCCTGGGCAGATCAGCATCTCCAAGCACCCAGGCTTTGCAGGAGAACTTCAGGGTACCTAAATAAAAGTTAAAGCTACTACTTAGAGGAGAGAAAGCAGATACTGTGCTGGTTAGGTGCTTCCTGCTGTGGCCATCACTCCAGCAACACCCTGGGCACTGGGGCGCCGGATTTCACTCCCAACTCTTGGGAATCTGCTGACCTCTAGTGTCTCCACTAAAGCATTGGATCCAAAATCTAGAGGTCTCCTTTCCACCTCTTCCTCACAGGAGAAGCCCCATTCACATTAGAGGAATTTGTAAGCAAAATAAAACTTGTAGAACTTTAACAAACCATGAATTTCATGAGACACCTTTTAAGACTCAGCACACAGTCCAGTGTTGCTGCGCTTTACCTGTTAATCTTGGCATTAGCAGGTTAAGGCAAGATTTCTGTGAGTTCCAGGCCAGCCTGATAGAGAATGAGATCCCCATCTCAAAAGCAAAAGACTGAGCATCCATGCAGGGGACTCCCTGACCATGATTCTAAGAGAACTGTCTGCAGTCCTGGTCATTTCTGTCAATCATATCCCAGTGGATGGATCTCTTCCCTGGATGCAGGATATGCTTTTGAAGGTGGGGCATAGGTACATGGTAACACCTCTACTCTTAGTGAGTATCGCTTCCTAGATGAAGACTCCTACTGTTTTCCCAGCATTGAAGAGGCAGAGGCAGAAGGATCTCAATTAGGAATCCAGCCTAGGTCACATAGAACAAGTTCCCCACCAGCCTGGACTGTGTAGAGTTATTTTAAATAAAAAATAAATAATAAAGAAACAAACAAGAATGCAGCTACTGTTTTGTTCGTAGATGGTAGGTTTATCAGCCTAAATGCACACAAAGTAACAAAGTCAGTGGGTCAATTGTGTTTATAAACTATGTATACAAAGGATTCCAACAACCCAGAAGGCATGCCTGAGCAGATGTTTTGTGCTATTGGGCTGGCTACAATGTAGCCAGCAGCACCAGAACTCATAAGTGCAAGGCTTTTATTACACTGTATCAGCTTGTACTGCTGTGGTAAGCCAGACCTGAGCCATAGGTTAAGATGTGTTACATGCCGCCTTCCTCCGGGCTGTATGCTTGGAGATATACAATTTTAACTGCTTTCCCTGATTTGGATTGTAGGAGAAAAGGAAAAGCAGAGACCTGGTAATTATGGAAGATGATGATACCCAAGAAAAAGAGGGACTATGTCTTTGATTTGTTTTGCATGTAACTTTTAACTCATGTGTGAAATGAGGCAGCTCTCCAGCCAGGAGGAGTTTTGCACAAAGCAAGGATTAAAAATTAACCACTATTAGCTGTGGAGGGCACTGAAGGACAGATAGAAGTTCTCAATCTGGGGTCTGAGGAAAGTTCTGGAAAACAGGGACAAGTGTTTGACAGATGTTTGGTTTTAGCAAGCAGAGCTACTGCTGCTGTCCAGTGGCCTGTGCAGCCATTCTGAGATGGCCTTGCCCACCTTTGCTGCTTCCCTCCACAGGAGAGGAGAGCATGGGAGGCAAGCCTCGGCCACAGTGCATGGGTGAGGCAGTGGGAGGAAGCAAAGCCACCGATGCAGTGGCTGGAAAAGCCAAGGTGGCATTGGTGTAGCTTGTGCCTGTCCTGGATTAGACACACAAGTGAGTTTGCCATGGCAATGCCTTTGATATTTTGTAGACGGTAAATAGGCATAGTAAATATGTTTTGTCTTTTCATTGACAATTTTGGAGTTTACCTTTGTGGCACATAGCTTTCTTGCAGAAGTAGAAACTGATTGTATTCATCAGTGTTACCTAAGAGCTGAGAAAGGCCGCTATAATTGCATACTACTTAAAAGTTGCCTTCTTATCTAGTCACTTTGAAGAGGATCTTTTTGCTTTTCTTCTTTTATATTTATTTATTATGGGGGGGGTCATACATGTAGAGGCCAGGCCTTTGGAATTCAGTTCTCGTTTTCCACTAGTGGATCTTGTCCTCAGGCTTGACACCAAGTGCCTTTACCTGCTGAGCTGTTTTATCAGCCTGACTAGATCTTGTTACAGGCTCATAGTCACATTGACATATGCCCCCCACACACACATACACACACACACACACACACACACACACACACACACACACACACACACACACGCAGTCTCTCGCATTCCCTCCCTCCATCCCTTGAGCTTGTATCTGAAGACCTGCCCATCCACTTTCACAAGCACCTAGCCCAACCCTTCTGTCATGTGCTCAACACACAAACAGGTCAGCATGTTTTTCTAAGTGTTGTCGATGATTTTGTGAAAGAATCAGGGGGCTGGAGAGATGGCTCAGAGGTTAAGAGCACTGACTGTTCTTCCAGAGGTCCTAAGTTCAATTCCCAGCAACCACACTGTGGCTCATAACCATCTATTATGAAATCTGGTACATTCTTCTGTATACTGTATAATAAATAAATAAATAAATAAATCTTTTAAAAAGAAAGAATCAGCCATTAGGATGATTACAATATTCTATATTTGTTTTTCATTGTTGGTTTGATTATTTTAAAAGTATTTTTAGAATTTTGTGCTTTGTATGTTTTATCTTTACTATTCTTCTGATTTTTTTGTTCATTTTTGTTTTTTGGTTTTTGGTTTTTTTGTAGGCTATTTCCCCCCACCCCTTCTCCAAATTAGTGTGTGTTTGTGTCTGTGTTGAATGGATGATCTCTAATTAGGAATTCCCTTGAGAAGCATAATCAGCCTGGGAAATGTGGAGAAACTATGGCTGGAAAGCTGTTTAATTTTGGCACAAAAAGCAGTGAGTCCTCACTTTTCCTGGCTGTGGGAGGCAGCTGTGCCACTCGGCTATGTGGGCCCGGAGGAAAACAGCTAACACAAGGCAAGGGCTTGACACCAGTGTCTGTGAATTCCTCTCCAGGCCAGCAAGGCAATGGCCAAAGTCCCGTTCTGCTGATAAAGAACTGAAGCCGAGCAAGACTGACATTTGCCCAAGGCATAGTTACTTTAAGACATCACCGAGTTTCAAAATGCAGGCAATTCTAATTTGAGAATCCTGTTTTTCTACTGTGCCAAATGTACAGGTTTTTGTCTTGGAACTGAAAATATGAAGAACGGTGAACATTTGTTCAAGTAACAGACAGAGTGTCTTTAGAGATCTTCTGTTTTTTCTAAAGATTTGTTTCATTGGTTTTTTTTTTTTTTTAATCTTAATTAACAACCATGAGTAATCAGCACATCCTGGTTCATGGCCTTATAACCAGACAGCACTATGGATTGTGAGCAGTGCTGGCTTGGTTTGTGTTTAGATTGACATCAAGAACTATTTTTTTGAGCACGAGATTGTGAGCTGCTCTTCTGTTCTTCTTTGATAGTGGAACCTTAGGTGACTTCCAGTAGCAATATAGTCCTATGTTTTCTTGCAGCTCAGAATAGTTGCAGTGATGGTGACCCAGCAGTCAGGAAGCAGAGGCAAGTGGGTATCTTAGGTCAAGGCCAACCTGGTATACAGAGTGTCTCCAAAAACAACAGCAACAAAAAGAATGGTCATGTATGGGGTAGAGCGGTGGTCCTCAACCTTCTTTATGCTGCGACCCTTTAATACAGTTCCTCTTGTTGTGGTGACCCCAATCATAAAATTATTCTGTTGCTACTTCATAACTGTAATTTAGCTACTGTTATGAATCATAATGTAAACATCTGATGTGCAACCCAGGATCCTGATCCACAGCCTGAGAACCACTGGGCTAGAGAGCTAGCTTGATAGTTAAGAGCACTGCCATGTTAGATGACTCACAGCCATCTGTAACTCTAACTTGGGATGCCCTCTTATGGCCTCTCTGGGCACCTGTGTGTGACACACACACACACATACACACACACACATGCACATGCACATGCACACACACACTCACATAAGATCACAGAGTGCTATGGCACATGCCTTAATCTTAGCACTCAGAAGACAGAGACAGACTTCTATGAGTTTGAGGCTAACCTGGTCTATGTAGTGTGTTCCAGGCCAGCTAGGGCTACTTAGTGAGACTTTGTTTCAAGTAGATTGTCCATGTGACATGTTCTAGCTAGTGACTGGAGTTTCTCTGAGATACCTGCTAAAGTGGCTGACTTAGCTGGCCAGTATCTTTTTTTTTTTTTTTTGTTTTGTTGGTTTATCTTAATTCTACTAAGGGGAGTACTATTTCTGCAGAAACTATGATACCAGAATTATGTGTGAAGTCTACTTCCCTGATCTAAAACTCATCCTAAATGGTTGTCCTCAGATAAAGGATGCACCAGGAAGTAGTCTGGGGAAAAAGGTACCACAGTTGCTCTCATCCAGAAGGCCAAGAAGCAGCAGCTGATGTATCTTCCAGTCTGGTTTCTTCTTGTTCGTAGCTAGAAGGAAGTCAGTGTATAACTCTGAAGGCCAGAGCCCAGAGAAGAGGTGTCTGAGGCCTGATGGAAGGTCTGTTCCTAGTGAGGATCAAACACCGCCACACCAGCTTGTCCTATCCTACCCTCACTGGGTGGGCAAAACAAGCTCTCTAATTTTTAACAGTCTTACTGAGTTATTTGATTACATGCTACACCATCAGCCTGTTTAGTAAATGAGTGTTTTTAGTAGATGTATTCATAGGATTATGCAGATACCACAGAAACCCAAACTTAGATCATTTCTGTCACCCTAAAATATCACTTCTGTCCATTGGCTGTCACGCTCCAACTTCTAGTCCAGGCAACTATTTATGTGCTTTCTGACTCTGGATTTGTGTTTTCTGGGTGCTTCATTTAAGTGTATGTATAGTATGTAATTTCTACTGTGATAGATGCCTGTTGCTTGCCTAGTTCTCTTTTCTGTAGTTATCTATGTTGTAGCTTATGTCTGTTTACTTCCCAGAACTTAATATTACCTCATTGTATGTCCACACCACAGTTACTCTATTTGCTGGCAAGTATGCATTTTATCTTCACTTTCTAGACATTATAAATAATGATGCTGCGATGACTCAGCTTGGCTGGAAGCTTGACCCAGCTGGGAGCAGGGAACCCCAGTGGAGGAGTCACCTCCATCAGATTACTCTGTGAGGCATTTTTGTGGTTGTTGATTGGGGTGGAGAACCCAGCCCCGTGTGGCCAGTGCCACTCCTTGGCAGGTGATCCTGAATGGTAGAAGGAAAGTAACTGAACATGAGCCTGGAATTGAGCCAGTAGTCAGCATTCATCTGAGCTCTGTGCTTCTGTTCCTGCCTTGAGTTCCTGCCCTGAATTCCCCCAATGCTCAACTGTTACCTGATAATTCTCACAGGAAATAAACTTTTCTTTCCCACATTGCTTTTGATCATAGTATTTATCAAAGTAGCAGAAACCAAAGTAAGACAGTTGCTATGGAGAAAAAAACATACTCACACAGATGTAGTGTGCATGCATACCTCTGTGTGTGTGTATGTGTGTGTGTATGTATGTGTGTGTATTGACAAAGATATGCTTTCTTTTCTCTTGAGTAGATACTTAGAAGTTTCCCAGGATCTGTTAGTAAATTTGATTAATGTTTTTTATTTATTTATTTCATTTATTTATTTATTTTTAAAAGAGTCTGCCAAAGTCCTTCTTATAGTCCCACCAGTGATGAAGCAGCCCCGTGGTCCATACCTTTACCCACAGTTAGTTGCTCTTGACTCTATTCTTTTGGGCATGAAGTGGAGTCTTGCTTCAATTTCTTTTCTGACTAAGGATTAGTAGCATCTTTTAGCTACTCCTACTTCTTTGGTAGATTTTGATGCCATTATTGCTCATTCTTAACTTATTTATTATTAACTACTAAATGTTCTTAAAGAAACTGGATGCAAATCTCTTCTAAGTTGGAACACCATGTGTACATGTGTGTGTGTATACAAGTGTATATGTATGTGTATATACATCTATGTACACACATACATACATATACACACATGTTCTCTTAGGTTGTAGTTGTCTTTTCATTCTCTTGCTGATGTATTGAATTTTTTTCCGCTTAAAATTCTCTTCAGTTGATCATGATTTTGATGTTATGTTTAACAACTCTTTGCCTATCCCAAGGTTGTAAATATCTTCTCTGTTTCCCTATTCATTTTTTTTTTAAGGAAAAAACAACCCTACTTTATGTCCTAATTCATTTTGAGCTCATCTTAGAATAGCTTGGTAATTTCTTAAGTAAATTTAACAAATTTATCACATGGACTTTCGTTCCTCTCCTGAAAGTGTATCCCTTGAGTCTAGCGTTTTGCGTTCAGCCAGGAAATTGTCCTGTATGCCAGGAAGACTGTTCTTTCCTTGTTCTGTTGCCATGGTGCTTTTACCTCCAATCCATGAAGTCTGACAGCAAAGGTTTACTTGTAGATCACAGTTGTGCTGCATTGGTTTACATGCCACACACACACACACACACACACACACACACACACACACACACACACCATACCAGCACCATGTTATCTTAATCATGGCAGCTTAATGTTTTATTTTAATTTTTTATTTTTTTGGATCGTTCATGTTTTCATTTGCATTTTAGAATCAGTTCATGAATTTCTGTTCAAAAGACTTGGGATTTCAAAAAGATTTTTTACTGGGTTCATAGATATTTGAAGAAAATTTATATCTCAACAATATTGACTCTTCTCTCTACTTCTTCAGAAATATTTATAAATATTTAGAAATATCTATTTCTCACTTATCAGTATTTCCCCCTTCTGATGGCTGTGTATTTATCATCTAACATCCTGAAACACTCACTGCTTTTAGCTTTCTTCTTTTCAAAAGCATTTTAAATTTACCGTCTGCCCTAATTTACTTTCATGCCTCTGATAAATACCATGACCAGGCAACATGGGTGGAAATCTGTATTTCATCCTGCAGCTTACCGTTTGTTATGAAAGAGTCAAGGCAGGAGGCACAGGGACCAAGCAGAGGCTACGGAGAAACATTGCTAACTAACGACTTGATCTTTCTCCAAGGCTCCCTTAGTTTACTTTTTGTAAACATCAGGGCCACTTGCTCAGAAGTGGCACCTCAGTGGGCTAGGACCGCCTCTCCAATCATTTATCAAGAAAATGCCCCACGGTCCTCACACCGTCTGATGGAAGCATTTTCTCAGTTGAGGTTCCCTCTTTCCAGAAGACTCATTCAGTTATGTCTAGTTAACAAAAACAAACAAAGAACAAAAAATTCTAAGCTCTACACCTCTCTTTTCACAGAAATCCTGGAGCTTGTATAAACTAATACGTGTTTTAATTACTCCCTACTGTAAGTGGTGAGACCAGATGCAGGAAACTAAATGACATATGTCGTTTGGTGCATCTGTAGTGACCACTTAGTTTTCAAACCCTTGCTCTTGCCCCTGGATGCAGTCCTCTTACTTAGGGTTACTATTGTTTTGATGAAACACTGTGACCAAAAGGAATTTCCGGAGTAAAGGGATTAAAAAGCTTAGATATCCTGGATTGCAGTCCTTGAGGGAATCCAAGGCCAGATCTCAAATCAAGTAGGACCCCAGAAGCAGGAACTGATACGAAGACCGTGAAAGATACTCCTTGATGACTTACTCCTCAAGGCTTGCTCAGTCTGCCTTCTTAGAGAACCCAGGACCACCAGCCCATGCAGGGGTGACCCCACCATCAATGACTTGGGTCCTCCCCCATCAATCACTAATTAAAAAATGCCTTATAGCCAGATTTTATGGAGCGTTTTCTCAACTGAGGTTCCCTTCTCTCAGATGACTATAGCTTGTGTGTGTCGTGTTGACGTTAAACTCGGCAGCACAGACGTTGATTATTAGTAATCTTCACAAACCCTGTGAGGATATAAGTGTAATGTTTGGAGGCTTTGAAGTCTTGATAGATAGAATCTAATTCCCACAAGACACACGGGAGCTAGAGTCAATGTCAAGCCCCCAACACAGCCGCTAAGTTTGCTGGAAAGCAGACTGAGTACTGAAGGGAAAAGCACCACCCGAACAGTGTAGATAATAAGAGCCAGATAGACAGCCTGTATCCATGACAGTCTGCCCTCCCCTTTCAGGAATGCAGTCTTCCTTCAGCTGCCCGAGTGTTGACTGCCCACAGCTCTCAGTTGAGACCTTTTTGGGGACTGAATAGATCTGTTGTGCCTGGGATAACAGTGCCTCCATCTCCAGAGAAGGCCCTATTTCGTGACTGTTTGTTACTGGGAAACAAAGGTCTACCCTCTTTCTCCAGGGTTGAAACAACTGAGAAGGTCCAGTGCAGCTCTGCTCCCCTTGTCCTGCTGCTTCTGTGAGACCCTTGTTTACAGGTGCACCACAGTTCAGGGTCTACCTCTGGAGGCCTTACTGCTTCATTTCCTCCTAAGATACTCTGTAGTCTGCTTCTTCCCTAAGATTCTCCTTTCCACACCTGAAGACTCCTGCTTTGTAGAAGAGTAAGGGACCAATAATAGGGGATTTTGAAAGACAGAGTAAGAT
This sequence comes from Sigmodon hispidus, assembly GCA_004025045.1. Classification (NCBI taxonomy): domain Eukaryota; kingdom Metazoa; phylum Chordata; class Mammalia; order Rodentia; family Cricetidae; genus Sigmodon; species Sigmodon hispidus. The sequence goes on from PVIH01009503.1 coordinate 28,073, forward strand.
GTCAGCCTCGATGGAGAACATCTCAGAAAAACCTTAGCTGGCCCACATAGAGTTTATGTTGCCAAGCAAAACACTGGAGATGACCATAGTTTTGATGTAAATGTTCCTCACAGGCTCATGTGTTTTAAAATTTATTCCTAAATTGATAGTGCCATTTTGAAAGGTGATATTCTAGCTTGCTTTTCTATTGCTGTGATAATATACTTTGACCAAAAACAGCTTTGGAGGTTTCTTAGTTAAGGTTTCTATTGCTGTGAAGAGACACCATGACCACAGCAACAGTATGAAGAACACATTTCACTGGGGAGGCTTGGCTTACAATTTCAGAGATTCAGCCCATTGTCATCATGGTGAGGACCATGGCAGCATGCAGACTCACATGGTGCTGGGGCAGAGGCTCAGAGTTCTAAATCCTATGGCAATAGGAAGTTGACTATCACACTAGACTGTGTCCTGAACATAGAAACCCTGAAGCCCATCCCCACAGTGACACACAAGGCCACACCCACTTTAACAAAGCCACATCTCCTAATAGTGCCACTTGCTATGAGTTTATGGGACCCATTACATTCCAACTACACAGGAAGAAAGGGTTTATTTTAATTTATGCCTCAGGTAGGTTGGAACCCATCACTGAGGGAAAGAGGATGGGAACTCAGGCAGAACCAGTGTTTCTTACTGCCTTGCCCTCTGGCTCATACCTGCTACCTTTTTACTCAGCCCAGATCCCCCTGCCTAGGGATGGTGTTGCAGGTAGGGCTCTGTCTGGCCCTTTCTACATCAACCATCAAGGCACTCTCACCAACATGGCCACAGAACATTCTGATCTTGCCAGTTGAAGTGTTCTTTGTCCAAGTGACTCTAGCTTACGCCATATCGACAATAACTACCCAATAGAGTTGTGGAATCTTTAAGAAGTGAAGTCTCGCTGGAAGAAGTAGGCTGATGAGATGTAGGTCGTATGGACCATATCCTGCCCTGGCTCTGTGTCAGTTGCCCTCTGGATGTGATCCACCCAGATGTGAGCAAATCAGTTCGTACACCTACTATCTTTGAGCACTGCATTGTCATACTCCCCTCACCCCCCCCCATGATGAATGTCTAGCTTCAAACCATAGCTCCAAGTACTTTTTTCCTTAAGGTGCATCTTGTGTATTTGGTTACAGTGTCATGGAAAGTAACTGACGCAGACCCCGACATTCTCTTTGAGAAGTGACTGTGATGCTCCATCTGTAGTAATCACTCTGCCCACCTCCACCTGTGATGCCATGAAAAGGCTCTGAGTCTGGAAATGGAAGACATGAGCTCAGGTCTCTCCTGCCAACTTTTCTGACTACAGTTTTAGAGAGCTTCCATTTCTCATTGCAAAAAAAAAAAAAAAAAAAAAAAGTAGAATTTTTTTTTCACTGTACCAATTCCAATTTCAGGATCTGCAGTGGTGTAAAGTGACAGGAAGTTTCACAGGGAAACAGATTTCATTACCTGATATAATCTAAATCACCTCACATCGGTCCTCAGGCATGTTTGCCCCAGGTGTGACTCATCTAATGGACGTGTCCAGCTGAAGTCATTCCTGGAAAACCTGGTCCTGAAAGAGTCTCTTGGTTCCTTGATCACTGGGCAAAGGGTTCTTAGAAACCATTCCCCAAATAATTATGTCCTTGCCTATTTTAAATTTAATGAGGTACAATTTACTTTAAAGATAAAAAGCTGCAACTCGTATATGTAAGATTTATCTTATTATTTAATGATAGTTTTTTTAAATTGAACCAGGGACTCACTATGTACACTGCCCCTCAAATTCATGGTAATCCCCCTGTCTCAGTCTGTGGACAACTAGGATGACAGTCACATATGCCATCACACCCAGCATTGACCTATGACTATCTATGATGGCATTGTGATGTTGCCTATTAACAGTATCTGCAGCCTTTATTTCAGATTATAATTAAATTAACACATATACTCCTTTAGCCTTTGAAGACAGCTGGAGAAAAAACAGTTAGTACAAGCGATGCCAATGCACTGTTTGTACTCAGAACTGAACTCATCATTGTCTCTTTCAATGCATCTCTACCAGTGTTCTCCAGTTCTGACAGTGGCAGTGGCCTCCAGCCATTGGAGAGTCACATTTCCTTCATCCTCCAGTTCTACTAAGGAGGAACCCTGCAGGATGCTTCCATGGTCCTCATTTCCCATGAACAGTTCACCTTTTGAAAGATCTTAAATCATCATCACCCCAGCACAGATACCACCACCAGCTACAGATTTCTCATTTCAACCACTTTTCCTGCCTTATCTCCTTGACTCTTGGTTCTTACCTTTTAATTTGCTCCCCTCTATCCCCCTCTTAAACACACTAACCACTTCTTGATGGTAAAGCCTAAATTCTTAAATGGTACCAGAGGCTTTCCGTAGTGGGGCCTGCTTACCTTTGGTCTACTCTCTTAGCACTTCTTGTACTTCAAGATAACCATTCTTCTGAACACTTAACACTGCTCGGCATTCTGGTGCCTTTGCTGCTTCTTCTGCCTGAGCTGCTTTCTCTGCCCTGTCTTCCATGTGAGCTCATCACTGAACTCAACACATCGCTCCTTCAGAACCCCTTCCTGACCTCATCACACAGGCCTTAATCAGATGTCACAGATTCATAAGACAGCATCTAGGTGGTAGCTCAGCTGGGAAAGAACAAGAGTTCATCCTCACAACCCTTGTGAAAATAGCCAGGTGTGTAGTGGCACACATTTGTAATTGCAGTACTAAGGGCACAGAGCTGGACAGGTTCCTGGGGCTCGCTGGCTAGCCCGGCCTACCTTAGTTGACAGGTTCTAGGCCAGTGAAAATGCTTTGTCTCAAGCACAAAAAATAGCCACCATGATATGACACCAAGGTTGTTTTTTTGACTTCCCCATGCATGTGAATACACAGCTGCACACACATAAACATGCATATATAAAATAACATGCATGAGATAAATATGTAATATGTAGAATAATTGTTTATGTCTCTATATCTAGTGTGAAAATGGGCCTATCTCATATCAATATTCCTTATTAACATGCCTACATTAGCTTATGCCCTCAATTAACTGTGGTTCAGATGCCATTTAACTGGCAATGATAGATAAATTTAGGCTAACAGTAGGACATGTGGGCTCACGGGGCGCAAGTGTGCTTGAAACTTTTACTTATGCTCAGATGATGCTCAATGAAGAAGGTGCTTTTCTTCCTCATAGTCTCATCAAATGTTCCCAATTAGAGAGCTGTGTGCTATAGTCAAGTTTAAGGGAGAAAAAAAAAAAATCCCTGAAAAGCTGCAAATAAGCAGTAGTTGGATTTACTTTGAAATGGGGACAATAATATTCTTAAGAACAAAACTAATAAGAAAGTGTGTGTAAACAGTGAAAAGCCTTTGGTCACTTACATACCTCCTGACAATGCTGCCAGTCCCCCACCTCCTCCAGAATATTATCCAATACCTTTGGAATCACATCTTCATTAGAAAGGGCCAGCATACAGCCATGGCTGAGCACCCTGGGATTTCACAGGGCCAATGGGCCACCAGCCAGCAGCAGCAGCGTCTTTGTGTGACCATGGGCAGCCTGCAGTGGAGAGTCACCTCTGAGAGTCACCGTCACTGCCATCAGGGCCAGAACTCTGACAAGGGCTTGGCATCCCTGGCCTTGTGATGGATGACCAAGACTGTAGATGGGAATCACTTGTAACCCACATGGTGGCCCTGCTCTCACACACCGCCACACAGCATTCTCTTCCTTTCAGGGCAGCCTATGAGTTTTTTTTCTTTACATTAGCAACGTTATATGTTCCCAGTTATCTGAAATGAAAAGGCTTAACTATGTGGTTCTTATCCTATGACCTAGTTACCTGTTGCTTATCTCCCAGGTTCTGACAGCCATGAATTTCACCCAGAGCCTAGGGCAACTCATGAGGCTGTAGGCATCTGAAGGCTTGACCAGGGAAAAGAAGAGGCTAGTGGCTAGAAGCCTCAGTTTCTCTTCCATGGCTTTCTCTGTAGGCTGTTTGTTCCTCTGACATGGTCCAAGCTATCTCTGTAGCAGATATCAGACAGGAATCTGTTGTGCTTCTTTTGACCTCATCTCTGAAGCAGCTGGTGTGTTCTGCTTTGGGTGTCTCTTCTATAGAAGTCCAGGCATTCTCAAGAGGAAGAGAATCCAATCCTACCTCTTTATAGAAAGGTATTAAGGAGTTTATAGGTGTATTTTTAAAGTACCCAAATACTGCTTGGCCCCTTTGCATACCTTTTCTGAAGCAAACAAAGGGACTGACTGCCATAAGTAAATTACTGTGTTCTTTCTCTGTTTCAGTCACCTTCATGTACTGGCCATCAGTGGCTCCATTTGGAAAAGCCCTTCCCCAATGCCCATATTGCCTCCTGCTAATGGAAATGTTTGCCTAGCAGAGAAATTTTTACTCTTCAAAGGAATTTAGAGGTACTGGGATAGTGTAGAGGTAATCATGGCTGATCTTGATGAAACCCTGAAGGGCCAAAGAGTACCTCTTGAACCTAATTTCTATTCTCTTGCTTGCTAGTGGTCTAAGGGAACAGATAGGGTCAAAGCCGGTACCTGTGAAACTCCTCCAGATACTACAAAATCTATTTTTCTTAACCGCTACCAAATGAAGGGATTTGTGCTCTGGTATTCCCTCAATGATGGTAGGTGGCTTCAGGAATAATCATCATCATCATCATCATCATCTTCTTCTTCCTCCTCCTCCTCCTTCTTCCAGTTTTTTGAGATAGGGTTTCTCTGTATAGACCTGGATGTCCTGGAACTCACTCTGTAGACCAGGCTGGCCTCTAACTCACAAGGGTCTGCTTGCCTCTGCCTCCTGGGTACTGGGATTAAAGACATGTGCCACCCACCCAGCTGAAAATCAGCTTCTTGACAGATGTCATCTCCCTGGATCTTGTGGTCTTTGTTGGGCTTGGTCAGGTCTTTCAGGAGGTCTCCACACAGGTTTGAGTGACGCTCTTAGGTGTGACAGGTTTGTATACATGACAAACTGACGAATAATACTTTTGTTGGCCATCCCCAGCTCTGCCACCAGATTCCAGATGAACGTTATGTAAAAGACGGTAAAGTTGCAGAACCAGCTCAAGACAGGAGGTGCTTTTACCACCTATGATAACCACCTTAATCAGAATACGTACAAGGATCTTCCTTCCAAAAAGAATTTTGACGCCAGGACCAACCACTTAGAATTATAGCTTTCTAAGAGAAGGAATGATTAAAACCTTGAAAAATAATAATTACAGGTGATAAGTCCTTCTTCAGGGAAAATTATATGTGTAGTCAAGTCAGTAGATTATAAAAACCTTTCAAATCTGTAATTTTAATTCATTCTGAAATTAAATGAACTTTACACGGGAGGGCAAGAAGCAGTTATAGGAACAGAGTAGCTAAACCCGAGCCTGAACAGCGACGACATGTGTGATGTGTACGCCTCTCTGTCCGTCATGCTCAATCAGAGACTGGGTATACAATGATGTCCTGGTGCTGTGCAATGTCTAGAAGCTTGAAACACCTGAGAACAAGACTGTCTTCAGCCATCTTGAAGCTTCTGCAAGCTGGGGGTTCAGCCAGAAACAGCCAAGCACTGTCACACTTACCCTGAAGTAGAACTGGAGAGGTTAGGGTAGGAAGAGACATCCAGTGGAGATGGCTGCTGTACACAAGGATGTCAGGGAAGACTGCACTACTAAGGCAGCATTTGTGGGAGAGTACCGGAGCAACCCCAATACTCCCCGGCAGATCTCAGCAGTACTGGGGAAGGCTTGTGGCTGCAGAGAAGGCTTTGGGGATATTCTGAATTGAAGGAAGATAAGATCTTATTGGCTCTTGGAGGCTGGTGACACATGTTCCTCCCACCTGAGACTTGGTGTCTACTCAGAGAGATGGTAGCTATAGGAAAGTTTTGAAGAGAAGTAATGGAATCAGATTATCTTGTTATATTCTGGTTATTTTGCTAAGACTAGGCTAAGGTGGAAAGGCTGAAAGGGTAGAACCAGGGAGCCTGAGAGGAAAATTTGAGCAATAATCCAGGGATGGATGATGGATTCAGATAACTCCAAGTGTTTCTGAAGGGTCAGTCAAAGAAGTCTGGCTCCTAGATTGTGGGAAGAGGATGGAGAAGATTCCAGAATGCTCTCAGACCATCTCAGAAATTGACTGTGAAATGGGAAAGACTGTGAGGCAAGAGTTTGGGAGGTCAGAGGTCAGGAAAGGCTAGGGACATAGTTTAAGCTCCACAAACCTAAGACAGCAATGAGGTCTGTTTAAGTGGAATGGTGTAGACAGTAAGGAGAAGGAGTCTGCAGTTCAGAGAAATGGCCAGGAAGGACACAGGGGTATGGAAGTCACTGGGGAAGAGAAGAAAGGTGCCTCAAAGAGGGAAAACACACACACACACACACACACACACACACACACACACACACACAGAGTTAATCCTGTGAGTAAGCCTCAGGTATTCTAGTATAGCTATGTCCTGTAGAACACTCTGATAAACAGAAATGTTCTTTGTGTTGTCCAGGTGTCCAGCCATTAGAGCCTTGTGGCTCTGGAACACTTAAAATACAATGTGTGCAGCCAAAGAATGGTTGACTCGATTTAACTTAAGTTGGCACACATAGCTGGTGGCTGCCATATGGAACAGGAAGTTCTTGTGCATTTAAGACTGAGAGAAACAAGGAGGGTCAATGGAGACGAGGCATTTACCTCAGCAAAGGAGTAGAGGAAGCTGGGAGCCCTCAAAGCTGACTGCGTTGAGTCCTGCTGGAGGTTCTGACACAGAGAAGATGCTGCTGTGGGGTTTAGGAAGGTGTACGGCAGCTGATTGTGAAAAGCTTGATGGGGAAGTGCTCTAAGAAAACTAAAGGGTAGAAAGAAATTGCCGACCAGTCACTTTGAGAGAGTTTTGTGGTTGGCTAGGAGATCATGGAGTGAATGGACTAGGAAAATATAACCAGGGGCAAATTGGGAGGTAGCAGCCATGAATTGAAAGAAAGAGTAACTAATATGACTTTTTTTCTTCTGGCCATTTGTGTCAGCGTGGGAGTTGATGCAGAGTACCTGGTGGGATTTAACCTAGTAAGTATGATGTGAGCTATTACAGGGATGGGTCATAGAATCTAGAATGGAGAGAAGTGTCAATATTGGGGCAAGAGAAAAACTGAAGTGATGCAGAGGGTAGCTTGATACCTGCAGCTGGCCAGTGGGAGGTGCTTAGGAGAGGCTAGCTCACTCCCCTCTGGAGTTTCATGTGCTCTGGCAGACATGCTTTCCTTGCATGAGTATTTGCATGCCCAAATCAAGATTTATTTTCTTTTCAAGACTGAGAAACTTGGGTGGTTGACCAAATTATTACTGATATAACAGGGTCTAGAGTTACCTGGAAGTGACACTGAACCTCTGGACATAATCAGGGAGGCATTTTCTAGGTGAACTTAATGGACGGAGGAAGACCCTCCCTAAATGTGAGGAACAGCATTCCATGGGTGAGGATTCCAGCCTGAATCAGAGGAAGAAAGGACCTGAGCAACACTGTTTATTGTTCCTTTTCTGACTTCAGATGCAATAGGACCAGCCAGCTCATGGCTCCTGCTACCTACCATGCACCCCTCCATGATGATCATGACTTAACTCTCTGGAACTATGAAGTCCCACACTAAATACTTTTTCTTATTAGTTGCCTTGGTCATAGTGTTTCTTCACAGCAATAGAAAAATAACTAAGAGGAAAGATATTTTTAAAAATAATGAAAAGTGGGTTGGAGAGATGACTCAGAGTTAAGAGCACTGGCTGCTCTTCCAGAAGTCCTGAGTTCGATTCCCAGCAACCACATGGTGGCTCACAACCATCTATAATGAGATCTTGTGCCCTCTTCTGGCATGTAGGCAGAACACTGTATGCAATAAATTAACTAGTTAAAACAACAAAAATAATAAAAAGCACCATCACTGTCTCATTTGTAAATAAAAAAATAATTGAATGCTTATTAAGTTTTATGATGGACTTCTAGTATTTAATCACATTTCTTCCAGAACAAAGAGCTAGAGGCTCTTTCAGAGGGATTTGTTATCATTACTCCTGTGTAGCAGTGAGTCGAAAATCTGAAAGTTATTTTTAACTAAAAGCAAAGCATGACTGAACTGCCTGTCACAGAAGAGCACTAAATCCTTCCTCCAGAGCATTTCTTGCCTGGATTTGGGAGCTCTTCTGTTTGCACAAGCAACATCGATTTCCTGTAGTATGTTATCTCAAGAAGATAACAGGGGCAGAGCTGAGCAGGGAAGCATACCAGACTGTCCTCATTTATACAGACAGACACGATTCTAACCTACTCGCCATCCAAGAAAAACCCGAATCCCTTCCCAGGTGTAGCCATCCAACCAAAATCATGGGAACAATATTTACAAAGAGTCCACAAAGCTTTTTGACAGTTCAGCCAGGTCTGCACTCACTGAACTAAACCCACATCCATGTCTAACCTATCAGTCATCCTGGAGGATAAGGGTGCCACCCTCAGTAGTTCTTCTGTGTGGTTCATTTCTGGTGGTGCTATAGTGAGGACAGGAAGCATTTTTCATAGAGAGAATGTGGGGGCTCAGAAGGTCAAGTGCTTATCACACAAGCATTAGGACCTGAGTCAGACCCCCTCTAAAACTCAGGTTTAAAAAACCATGCATGCCAGTGTTCTCTTACAGTCCATGCCCTGTGGAGGTAGAGACAGACTGGTCTCTGAGGTTTGCTGGCTGGCCAGCCTAGCTGAATCAGCAATCTCCAACTTCAGTGAGAGCCACTGTCCTAAAGTTATGGTGGAGAGTGTTTAAAGAAGGCACTTGACGTAGGCTTCTGTCTTCCTCATGAGGGCATGGTATGGTAGTTCTATAAAGTTAGGGGATCCCTCTAGAACCTGCCATTCCCACAGCTCAAAGCGAAGAGGGAATTATGGCCAAAAAGCCTCCCAGGCTAAGTTCCAAGCTGGCAGTCAGCCTCTGGGCTCCCAGGTGAGTCTTGGCTGACTTCAGACAAGCAAGTACCCACTTGGACAGCTTGGCTACATGGCAGTAATAACAGCTGCCTATGGACACTTCCATTCTCTCAAGTGAGACATTTCCTGGGATTTGTTCATTTATTCATTTAAATAATCATTGATACCTACTGTATATCTGGTACTGCTACATGTAGGCTGACACATATGAGCAGTGAGACTCCAGAGCATTTGTCTCATGGAGCAGCAGGTCAGCACTATGTATCTTCAGAGTGACTGATTAGTTAGTTACATGCTGTTCTATGGTCTAGAGAAGAAACCCAATAGAACCTTATTTCAGATAGGGGCTAGGGAAATTCTTCAACTTTAGGCAGTAAATGCGGCTTGTGCGGTGGGAAATTAGGTATCTAGGGTAAGAAGCAGCTTGCGTGAAGACCCTGAGCAGGCCCAAGCCTCACTTTTCCTGGGCATCCAGAGCCCACAGCTCAGTGAGTACTTTACTTTGAGTTATTCTGACAAAGGACCTGAGGAAATCAGCATATAAAGGCTTACTTTCATTCACATTTTCCAAGTTTTTAGTGTATGGTAACTTGGCTTTGTGGCAGCAAAGCAAAAGGGTTTGTTCATCTCCTGGTGCCCAGGATATGAAAGGAAAAGACAGGAAGGGACCAGGGTCCTCTTCAAGGACTCTCTCCCAAGGACCTAATTTCCTTCCTTTGGCTGCTAGCAAAGCACTACAAACTGGCAGCCAAGCCTTTAATGCTTTGGTGAATGTTTAAGCTGCAAGAGTGAGCAAAATTTTGAGATGTGCAAAGGAAGCCTGGAGATGAATTTGGTGTCAGTGCTGGGGTTTAGGGTGTGATTTTAATGTTGCAGGAAATGCCTGAGAGTTTAAACCAAGATGTGACATCATTGGTTATGGTTTGAAAAATATATTTAATTTGAAAGGTTAAGGGTGGCAGCCCTTAATCTTTTATAACACTGGGAACTAAATCAAGAAGGGAGAAATTATCAAGTCGAGGGAACAAGGCGAGTAGTGGGTCTAAATGTCTTTCTAAGTGGTATTTTATAAATTCATGCCATCAAAAAATAGGGTTAAAGGTCTGATTGCTGCACTTGTAATGACAGTTCTCTGAAAGAAATCTCTTCTATGCTCTGGAAGCAGCATATTTGCATGGATGTCCACAAAGTGAATGCCTTCAGCTGCTCACCATGTTTGCTCAGGACGGGTGGCCGCAGGCAGAGGGAAGGGACAGGTGGAGGTGTTGGTATGTCGATCATGCTTCTTTTTCTAGTGTTTCCTCTCATTGGTTGATGTCAAGAGTGAATAAAGAGCTGAAGAGATGGTCCAGGTGTTTGCCACACAGTCATGAGGGTCTGAGTTCAAACCCAGCATCCCCCAGCAGACGGAGAGGTATTGGAAACCTGCATGCAGTAGACCCCATGCTGCAGAAGACAAGCTATGAGCACCCAGGTTTACTCCCTGGCCATCCTGTTCAGTGATAGTCAGGTTCTATGAGAGACCCTGACTCAATCAGGTGGGAAACAGTTGAAGAAGATACCGGAAGTCCCTTCTATCCTGCACATGGAGATGCACACACACATACAAAATAAAACAACCCAGCCTCCTCATGACAGGGAGTCAACTCATAAGGGGAGAGAAGACATATCAGAGTAAAAAGTAGGATTGTCCACAGGACACTGGGCCTCAGAAAGGCTTTAATTTCTGCCTTGGCATAGTTTGCAGAAGAAGTCGTGACGTTACCACAAGTGAGCATCATATGGGGCCCAGGCTGTGTGTCTGAAAGAGTCTGTCTTTGCCATTCTCAAAGGAGAACTGATTTAAAGATTCATTTATTTATTATGTATACAGTATACAGAAGAGGGTACCAGATGTCATCATAGATGATTGTGAGCCACCATGCGGTTGCTGGGAATTGAACTCAGGACCTCTGGAAGAACAGTCAGTGCTTTTAACCTCTGAGCCATCTCTCCAGCCCCAGGAGAACTGATTTAAATTGGAGTTTTATATGAGTTGGAATTAGCATCCTGATTCACTTGAATGCTTCAAAACTGCCCACGACTGATGTCAACCCTCCTCTGAGCTTACCTTCTAGATCTGTTCCAAGCACATCATTTCCTAACCAGCACTTTCCCATCCTTAGAAGATAAGCCTCTACATCAGGAGAATCGCTTTAAGTTAAGCAAGTTAATTAGATCATTAAATGTGTTTCAGGAAATTTTGTTACACATCAGAAAAACTTTCAAACTAGTGTTTGTTCTGAGCTAAAATCAGGCGAGGCCAGAAAACTTTGAAGGATTGAAAAATCAGTTCATGTTGTTGCCTAACAGGTCCTAGAAAAACTGACAGAGAAATGTTCCTGAAGAAACTCTTAGGCACCATCCCACTGCAAATAATAGTGTTTCAACAGTACTTCTGCACTTTAAAAAGTATATTAAGGGCCACTGATGAGTTTTAATACTTCCTTAGAGATTATATTAACAGTTTAATTATATATTACTATATGTCCCACCCTTGTGATAAAATAGTAACTGAGGGCTGGGATGGCTCTGTGGGCAAAGGATTTACCACAGAAATGTGAGGGCATATGTTCAAATTCCTGGAACCCATGAAAAATTTGGTCTTGGTAGTTTACATCTATAATCTACAATAAGAGGAGAAGTGTGGACCAGAGAATCTTAGATGCTCATGGACCTGGTGTACATCATGGAAAGCGAGAAAGGAGAGACTGTTCCAAACAAGGTGGAAGTTAAGGACCAAGACCCAAGCTTGTCCCCTGAGTTCCACACCAATGCCATGACACGTGTGTCTGCACTTATACACATGAGTGTTTGCACACATAAAATTCACAGACACAATAAACTAGTATTGCTAGTTTAGAAAACTCAGGATATAAAATCAACTTGACTTTAAAAATATAGTCATCTCACAGCCCCCAAAGGGTAGAGGGCAATTCATTCTGTTTTATACATTAGGAAGTAGAGGGCCTTAGATCCGAAACAGTTGACCAAGGAAAGATATATATAGTCAGACATAGAAATAGTTCTTGTTTTGTTTTGTAACAAGGTCTCATGAAGCCCAGTCTGCTTTTGTATTACGTGGCCAAAATGACCATGAGCTCCAATTACTTTTTTGACTTCTAGTCCAAGGCTGTGTCACTATAGAAATATCTAAGAGTGTCCTGAGACTTTGGACATATCAACATTGTTGTAAACTTTATAATTCTTTACTAACATAGCTGAAGACTTGTGTGCTTATATTATCATTTTTTTCTTAAGATATCATTGAGATGTCCTTAGATTTATATCTTAACTTTGAGGGTCGTTTTGTTTTTGTTATTCTATTCCTAGTTGAAACTAATTGAATAAACACAATTGTCCACTAGAGGTCACCTTCCCAACTGGTTTTGATCAACCACTCCACTTTAGAGGAGTGAATGATAGCCTTTCTTGTAGTTGTCAGAGATTCCATACAGTCCTTTAGCTAAATGCACCTATGTTGATAGACAAGATTATCAGGGTTACTCAAAGACCTAGTGGGCAAAGGGGAAGCATGCCTTTTATCCCATGTACCCCTTGTGCGCGCGCACACACACACACACACACACACACACACATGCTTTATGCTATTCTTTTTCATTCTCTTGGAAAACCTGTTTGATTTTACTTGGCAAGCCCTCTTAGTTCCCCCAACCCCCTGAAGTGGAGGCAAAACCATCTTTAAGGATATAAACAATTGGAGAAGAAGCCATGTAGCCATCACACTGTGTACCTATGCATCAGTTGCTAATTTTCTGCAGCATGCAAATTTCATCTTGCCTTGGGCGTAAAACACACTGGGGAAAAGCCTAAGACTATGCAGTAAACAGGCGTCTTGGCAGTTCCTGTGGAAATAGAACTGTCTCATTATTCTGCAGGGAGGGCGCTGCTATAACACTACCTAGTTAAAACGGTGTCTATAGAAACCCAGGACAGCAGCAGCAGCAGGTATTTTTAGAGACTAATTTGCACCTATTATAATGATCCGCTAAACACCTCATCTTCAAGTCCTCCAAACAAAAAAAAAACTGAAAATTAGAGTCCTAAAATGTAAAAAGTAATCCATAACACATATACAAATGAGATTATCTGCAGAATTTGGTAGAAAAGTTGTCTGTTAAGTTGTGCTAAGAAGAATATAACAATTCAGTTCATACCATGTTGAGTATATCCCTTTCTTATTTATGTAAAGTATTTCACCTCCATCTTCGACAACAACAGACTGCATTTTCCATGGCAGGTCCTAAGATGTTGAATTAGTCGACATACTTTTGACTGTATAAGTGGTAGCTCTATATCAGTCTTCCTAAAAACTCTATGTCTGTGAACCTCTGGGCAGGAAAAATAATCTTAGTTGACCAAGAAGCCAGGCTTGGCTCAGTGACAGACTAAGATCAGTCTCATCTGCTTGGTACAGCTTGCACAATGACAAGAGAATGTCCAGCCCATCAAATGAGGTCTTCTTACAGATTTGTGTCCCTTTGAAAATATTGATATTCTGTCTTTTATTATCATGTTTATAAGAAACGTGAGCAATTGCTATACCTAGTATCTAAATCACCTGTGAGTAAGATCCTTTGTGTGTGTGTGTGTGTGTGTGTCTGAGCTTCTAGATATGCTCTGCTCTGTGAGGGTTTATCCAGTGATTGCAGCGTGCACCATTACAGAGAACTCGTTCCTCAACTACTTGCCACTAGGAAATGGAATTCTTATATACAAAAAGAAGCGCCAGTACAATGGACATCTTTATAGTTTTAAATGTTTGTGTGTGAGAGCTGCATGTTTTCATCAAGTGAAATACGTGTTTGAGCTCAAGTTAATTTGATCCTCATAAAAACTTCATCATTTTTATCAGCACCACTGCGTCTCACTGATGATTTTCTGAGAAAGATACTGTTCAGTGTAGCTTAAAATAATAAGCGTTAAGCTGGAGTCAGAATAGTCAAATACCCAAGCAAATTATTTTATGTTATTTACAAGTCTTGGGTTTCTTGTTAGTTACAAGGATAAAAAAAATGACTTGTCTCATTTTTATCTTCCTCTAAGTTCCTATCCTGGTCTTCTAAATATTACTGGGAGAAAAGTGTACACTCATCTTGATGCCCGTGTCTTATTCTGGGACTCTTGCTCTCCTTTGTAACATGGAGAGTGACTTTGATACAGTAGTAACCTGCAAGTGCACTGTGAGGGTTTCCATGCCAGGAGTCACAGCCCTGGGTAAGATACACATTTGACAAAACAGTTAAAACACAAAGCAAAGAAAAAGTTGTGTGCACTGACATACAGAGAAGTTAAGGGGCCCACTACCCACATCTAGGATTCTGCAGTCTCTATATATTCCCCCACCCCCCAAAAAAAGCAGCTGGTAGAGAATGAATCTGTGCATCAAGAGTCTAGGTTTTGAAAATGACTGTCAATTAAACAGAAAGTACCTGCCAGTGACATTCATTTTCTTTATCAGAGAGAAAGGTAATTTACTGACTTCTTCCATATTTCACCTCTTATCCAGGGCAAGAATAGCAGTGCCCAGTGGCAGCCTTTGAATCTAATGGACACTGAGTGCCCCAGATGCACCAGGTTATTCGATGTGTGAATGGCAATTGGTTCTTTAGGCTTCCCACCCCTCTCTGTGTTCTGCACACATACTTGGTTTAGTACTGAGCACATTGTGTAAAATCTGACTGCTTGCCTACATATACTGCTTTTTACATATTCAGCTACTGCATGTTCATTACACCTAACATATCTTAGGAATTTCAACTATACTGTGTGTTTTTGTTATTCTTCTGGACCAGTGTTCTCAAGGAACACAGCAGAACCCCTAAGAAATCTTTTGGGAAAGTTTCCCCTACAACCATTCAGCCTGTCTGATCTCTCAAGCCTTAGCCTCCAGCTACCAGTGAAGGCCACTCTGCCATCTGCATTCTATACTCACCAGAACATCTGCCTTAGTCAGCATTCCTGTGTAACCTGGCATTCATGTGTTTATTTCCAAAATGGAGTGAACACATGCCAGATGTTCCTGATCAACTCTTCTAGTGCATGACTTTTAGGGCTCTTCCAACCCTTCTGGTTGCTTCCTTCTCTGATCCCCACCTCACATGTGGTCCTACACTCTCTTTTTTAACCTTTATTTTTATTTTATGTATGTATAGGTGTTCTGCCTGCATATCTATGTGTGCTTGGTGCCGGAGGCCAGAAGAGGGAATCAGATCCCTTGGAACTAGAGTTACAGTCAGTGGTGAGCCACCATGTGGGTTCCAGGGATCAAATTTAGGTCCTCTAGAAGAGCAGTCAGTGCTCTTAACCACGAAGCCATCTCTCCAGCCTCTAGTCCTGCACCCGTTAACACCAGCCAGATTCTGTAATGTGTTCATGGAACCTCCTGGTACTCTGAATGGTCAACAAGATTGTTTACAAATTGCCCCCTTTCCTCAGCCTCTCAACTTTTTATCTGCAGGGCTTCTCAGGCCTGACATTGGACTGCTCATAACTTCAGAGGAATAAGTTAGAACCTCCTCTCTGTCAGAAGGCATGCCTCATCCTGATTCTCTGCTCCTCTCCTGAAGCATTTGGAGCAGATATCTGTCAGCTCTTTCCTCTCTCTCTTTCTCTTTTACCTTCCACTCACCTTGCTGACCACCACATCCCAATGGCTTCTTGCCCTAAAACTGTGGGATTTCACTCAAAGGTTGGCTTGAGATGTATGCAATTGTAAATCACCCCAAGTCAGCAGCTTCAGTCAACACAAACACTGAAATTTATTGTGTTACAGTTATGGACTTAAAAACTTTGACGGGACTCTCACTTGACAAAAACCAGGATGCTAATTGAACTGTGTTCCTTTGGGAGGTTCTGGAGAAAAGTCACCTCCTGCTTCTGAGCAGCTTGTCTTTCTTTGCTTATGGTGTCTATCATCAAAGTTGACACCACCCACAAAAGCTTTCTCACACTGGAAGAAAAGAAGAGCCTGGGATTTGCTTGGTATTTTTGGTTTGCGTGTTCGTGTGTGTGTGTGTGTGTGTGTGTGTGTGTGTGTGTGTGTGTGTGTGTGTGTGTAAGAGGTGGGGAGGTGAGGGAGAGAGAGAATAAGTGTGCATGGGGGGGTGTTATTTGTTTCTAGTTTCTGAGCTAAGGACTTGTTGGATATTCCAGGCTACCCCCAGTCTCTTCAGCGTCAGGATTACTGTCATGTACTATTGTATCTGAAATAGAAGCCCTAAGGAAATTTAAATCACTCTCAGAAAAATGAAAATTCAAGAAGTGAACATGACCACAGGACCTTTGTAGGCTTGAGTTCAAGCTAGCTGAGTTTTCTTCCTCCTCTCAGTGAGCAGACACACAGAATCTCTTCAGGGGCACTTGGTTCCCACCCGGTTATATAGAGTTATCTTGTACCAAACCCAGAGGGCAGAAGCCTGCTTTGAATTGTGCCTAATGGGAATGTGTGTTTATTCCTGGGTTGTGAGAATCAGGGGAACTGTTGAGTGGGAAGCATCTTGTGAAGAGTTGACACCAGAATTGGGGATAACAGAGATACCCCTTCCACCTCCTTTAGACTGGGCATTCAAAGATTCTGATGTCCATGGGATTATATTCCCAACTTCTCTCTTTTTTATTATCCTAAAAAGCCACGTACCTTAAAACTGCGTGACACCAGCTGCTTCCCTTTGTCGTGGGACGCAGCTACTGCCTTCCTCATGGGCCTGGTCCCCATTACTTCATTGACGACCCCTGACATTTCATTATAAACATTTTAAACTGGGAATTTACCTCACAAATACTAATTTCCATATTAGTTTCTTTTTGGGGCCCATGATTCTTCACCCTTTTACAAACGATGCTTTATATACCACTTAAGAGTCTGAAATTGATGTTTTGCTCAACATGCTTTGTCAGAGCGTTCCATCGGCACAGCCCTCTACTCATCCATCAATTCATTTAATTTATTTGATTCATCTCAGTGTGAATTCCGTGTTTCAGTCAGAGTTTCTGTAAATACTTTAGCCTGCATATACTTAACTGGAGAAAAAAAAATATGGGTAACTAGCTTCTTTCTCTTTTGAGGTAGATACTGTATAGAATCAAATACACAAATCTTAAATATTTTACTCAGTGAAAGTTGACCAATGCATATACTCACATAAGCAGACAATCTGCTCTTGTAGCATATGCCAGGAAAGTCTCCTGTGCCCATCCCCTGCACATCAGTCTCCAGCCCAAGTTCACTTCTTAGCTGGTGCTGAAATGTCCTGTGAATGTGACTTTTTATTACTGCAGTTACTGTTTGAAGTAGCTCAGAAATTAAGAGCACTTTCTGCTCTTCCTGAGGATGCAAGCTCTAGTCCCGGGCTCAGGCAGTTCACAACCATCTGAAAACTGCAGGCCTGGGGTACTTGACCCTGTACTAGCCTCCATGTGCCCCTCGGTATACATGTGGTACACAGGCATACATGAAAGAAAACAGGTATACACATAAAATAAAATAAAAAAATAAATGTAAGGAAAGAAACCCATCTCTGCATTGTGTTTCTTTTATTTACCACAAAAAGAAGGAAAAAACCCCAGCTTTTTTAGTTTTAAAAGCACAACTATTTTATAGTGGCATCAACATGTATTTTAACTGAGAAATGCTCTGCCTTTTATCTTCCTTGCACACATACCTTAAGTCAGATCGAGGTGAAGCCACACTGATTTTGGCTTGTGCCTGCTTTGGCCTAGTCCAGGTGGGTTGCTTTCTGCCAAGTTGTACTGAACGTCTCTGTACTCCTTATGTGGTAAGAGGTGCACAGTCTCTGCCTAGTCTGTCTTTTGAGAAGGATGAATTCCGTTTATGAGGGCTCCTCATGAGCTCACAGCAGCCCCATGTCCTAATTTCTTCCCACTGCAGATAAACTGTTTATCAGGAAAAGCAACCTCATTGGACATAGAGACCACTCGTTAAGGAACCTGGAAAATGTTGTTCCTTTCTTGCTTTTTCTTCCTGAGATACTCTTTTCGGTAGCAGGCGTGTGACAGCATCCTTTGGCCTCAGTTTCCATATCTGCAAGGCAACAATTTTATATTAAATAGTTTCTGGAGGTCCCATCTAAATATGAAACATCAATAGTTTAAAATTTGGGGGAGACTTTTATTTTATTTAGATTTTATTGTATAGACCAGGCTGTCCTACTGAACCCTCCTACCTCAGTCTCTCTAGGCTGGAATTACACACACACAACACAGTGTCTGCTACTCAACAATACTTAATTTTTTAAAATGTGTAGTGTGTATGGGTCAATGTACACCTTCATGGATCTGTTCTCTTCTACTTTTATGTGGGTTCCAGGAAATCAAACTGAGGTCAAGCTCCTATAACAAGAGCATTCACCCACTGGGACACCCTCTTTGTCCTTTACCCAATGGTTTTAACAGGAAATGAAACTAAAAGATTTGAAGAAAAGAGTTAAGTGCTCTATAGACCGCACTTAAAAAGGCTGTTAGTATTTTCAGACAAAAATAGCAAGTACTAATGTCCTTTGCTGACTTGTTTTAGTTTAAATGTTCTTGGGACATTTGGTTTTTGTTTAAAGCTTTTTTCTTTCTTTTTCCTGTACCGGCAGATCATAATTTAAATGATAGCATAAAGTCCTTTCCAATGGATAGTTATACAGACAATCCTGCTAAATCCGACCCTTTTTGTCTTTGGGGAGGGGTGTGATTTGACAGCATTTTGGATGCAAGTGTCAGAAATCTGTTCTCTGCAAAGCCACACCTCTGAGTCACTTCCACTGTCTGGAACAGCAACTGTGAAGAGTGGGATCATGTTGAGACTTTAAAAAAGGAAAAAGCACAACACTTGATAAGTGCCTTCAGGAGCTTATATAATAGATCCCAGGACACCCCACCCCACCCTTTTTAAAGAGAAAAACAAAGTCAAGGAAATGACTTTTTTTCCCCATCTCTGTGTGGAAGCCTATTGCTGTGTCTTAGACTCAGGAACTAGAGTCAGGAGATCAAGACCATGGCCGAAGCAATGTTCAGATGGCCTTTGAAGTAAGTGGCTCTGTCTTGGGCAGCAGCATGGGATACCTCTCGTGCTCCCTTGCACCCCTCATAGGAATCTCTGTTCTGAACAGAGGGAAGGCTTGAGGTAGGGTGCCTGGGTTGTCCCTCGCTTTGCTTTCCCACAATACTTCAGTCTTAACTCCACCTTATGTTTGAGTAGACTCATTAGTACCCCCAGACTCTGGCTTTACCATTAGAGAGTAAAGCTAATTACTAACTACGGGCTTCTTATCCAACATGGTCGCCTCTCTCTGTAATGAAGGGAAATGAGCTGCAGGACACATGTCCTTAGTGCCTTTTCCTGGAACTCACTGCTCAAATAGAGTCTGAGAACACAATGGGAGGGTCCCTCCTATCACTTTTTATTCTCCTAGATAAGAGACCTGAAATGGGTGTGCTCACAGATGTACTGTAAAGCTACAACAGAAATTTGCTTGAAATGTTAGCTTTGGGAAATTTTTTTTCTTTGAAGTATGATGGTTTGAAGCCAGTTATGGTTCTTCTGAGGACCAGTTATGTCAACAAGGGCCAAAGACACTGACAGTTTTCTAAGTTAACACACTTGTTACCAAGGCTGATGACCTGAGTTTGGGCCTTGGGACACACTAGTTAGAGGGAAAGAATCATTTCCCCCATGTTCCAGGGCATGTACACACTCATCCTACACAGGGACACACACACACACACACACACACACACACACACACACACACACACGCGCGCGCGCGCGCGCGCGCGCGCATACAACAATGTGAATTGTTTGGAGGCAACCAAGGACTATAAATAAGAAACTTGTATTGTTTTGCCTTTAATTTTGTATAATTAGGTTGAAGAATTTGCAAGTCTCCTTGTTCCCTCCTAGGTCCTCTAGAGTTCTAGATTAGTTCTCGAGACTGTTCTGACTGGCCCCCATTTTCTCCCAGAAATGTATGGTCCAACTTGTATTTCATTTGCCGATAATCTGCAGCTCCCAAGTTCTTCGAATTACAGACTCTTAGGACAGTCTGTCCCAAGGATTATCTGTGTTATGTTGCGTGTCTATCTATTCAAGAAATAATCCTGGGTAATATGCACATTCAAAGCCCTACCTTAGGAGGCAAGGAAGACATAAAGTTCAGTTCGCATGCAAAGAATACATTAAACCGATTCTAACAGTTAATACGTTTACCCCCAAAGTATAAAAATAATGGTTTCCATTATACTTTTGTTTGACTTCAAAACAGTTAAAAAGTAAATGAGATATTGTTTCTTTGTAAGTTACAAAATAATACATATTTTGAAGGAAGCCCTTCCTTAAGGGAGAAAGTTGACAAGATACTTTAAAAATCAGGCCTCGGAAGCATGAATACAAACGTTGCTTGTTGGTATCCAGAATGGACTGTTCTCCCTTCAGCAAGTTAAAAGTTCTGAGTGGATCTTTAAAGCCTGGCTTTCACAAGCACCAACCAAGCTGCATTAGTGGATAGGAAGGATGCTGCTGCAGGTTAGGAATGTCCGAGTACAACATTGATTTGTGTCTGTCTCTCCTCTCTCTCCCTCGCTGGCCTTTTTCTCTTTAACGAGTTCTAGAATGTTTCCACATCAGTTAACTGCCTTCATAAAGCACCAGAAGGTCACACCAGCCCCAGACAGATCCTTTTCTTTGTGCCTATAATATAATTGGCTGATTGTGCGGGTGATGCGCCCGCCCCCTCCCCCAGGCCGGTCCCTGCTCCGCTCAGCAGCCTGCCTCCCGTTCCCGAGGAGCAGAGCAGCTCGGAGGCTGCAGAGCGAGCTCGGTGGCTGCGCGCTTCCCAGCACAGGCAGTGCCACTGCGCAGGTTGCTCAACGGAACAGCATCCATTTTAATCTGCGGGGAGCCCCTGCCTAACCAGGGCGTTCTCCCGTGCCTGTGGATGCTCGGCGCTTCCCCTGCGCAGCCTCGCCCAGTAGTCCATCTTTAGGGTCTGCTCCCTAGGATGCTCTGAGATGGTACATCAGGAGAACTGCTCGTACCAGGTAAGGTTGGAAAAGCCTGATTTTGAGGCCCTAGCCCTATGGGAGAGGCCTTCCTCTTCTAGGGCAGCAGGTTGCCTCTTGCTAGATTTTCAGGGGATTTTGCCATCCTGGGCTCCGCTCCCGGCCTTCATCGCATACAGTATCTGAATTCTAATGAGGCTTTCTGGGGAGTAATGGGGCAGAAACACTGCTTCTTTGGCCTTTAAAGCGTTTGTGGAATACAAGGAGGTGATGCGTACTCTGCACACTATAGGTCTGTGCAAATTAGAAGAACTGTTCTGAACTGTAATTGAATTTAAGGGGTTCATACACACAACACTGAAAAATGTGATTATTGTTCATTGCATAAGAGGTGAATCACTTAGCATTCAGTTTTTAAGATTATCTGCGAGGAAAATTATGGACATCAAGAGTCCTAATTGATAATCTTAAAATTTTTCATAAACCAGTCAGCAGGCATTTGGCATTTCAAGTTGCACTCACATGTCTTTATGAACCTGTTTTTACCAGCATGTTCTTTTAAATGGTTGATATGGAATGACAGTGCCGGTGTGGATTAAAAACTTCACATAGAAAAAAAATTTTTAATAATACACATTTATCTCTTAATGTGCCAATTTGCTAAATGGAGCTAGGAATTAAACACTTCAGACAATTTCCAAAGCTCTCTTCTAGAATGTTTCATAACTCCTCCCTGCCGCTTGGACTGTGGAGACAACACTGTAAACAGGAAGAACGTTTCTCAGAGAAATCGCCCTATGCAGTGGCAGGCATGATTGGTCCACATCCTGGGTGGTTGGTATTGGGGGCTTATTCACCTGATGGAGTTTCTCAGAGACCAGCCGTCTAACCTAACAATGCAGCTTCCTTGTGAGAGGTAGGCTACCTGAGACAGGTGACCCGAAGCAGGTGTTTCTCGGAGGATCAGATTTCCCAGTGTGAATGTCCGAGAGCAGAATGGTGCATTTCATAAGACTCAAGGCAGCTGTTGCTAGCTAAGAAAAGCATGCCTGTAAAATACCTTTGTACACTATTTTTGTACTTAAGTAATTGGAATTTCATAATCAGGGACCTGTTTTGTAGTGTTTCCATTTTATGGGACATATAGTTACATGTGTAGATCCTTGGGTAGTAAGATCTGTGCTTCACAGGAATTCTTTCCAAGAGAAAGTCAGGAAAGAGCCTAGGAAATAGTCACATATTTAGAGTGGGGAATGCCTGGCATCCATGGGGAGTCTAGTGTGTGGATGGCTCCATTTGACTGCAAGGGATTAAATTGTTATTTTTTAAAAAAAACTTTTCAGAGAAGCTCCGTGATTTATGTTGAAGGGCACGTTATTAGATGACAACTCCCTATATTTTCTCATTAGGCCGAACATAAAGTCATTGTTTTTGGAAGGTGAAAAATTGGTCAGTATCAGCAATTTCATTTGGAGAGGGAGGGGCCATGTTAGCCACTGGTTTCTTCCGAAGGAAGACAGATGGAAATGACTTGATAGGAACTCAATATTTAACAGTGGCTGCGTGTTTAATACTCTTGAAGTCTCTATTGCTTGTTTCCACAGTAAAATTACATGTGATAAGTTGATAATGGTAATAGACTGTGTATCACCAGTGGGGTAAGTAGAAGAATTGTGCACGTGTAGACTCTGTTAAAATGCTTTTCTTCAGAGATAACTAACAAAACCAGGAACGTTAGCCTTGAAGCCAAGTCAGAATCCCACTTAGAAACCTTGGTTTTACAACCCATCTGGCATCACGTACAATTGGGTTTAGAAAAAGTGATTTCTCTACAGTCTTAGCTTGATATAGTCCTAAGTAACTGGTGATATCAACATATTGCTTTTTCCAGACTCCTCTACCCTCCCTTTTTTTTTTTTTTACTAGGGCCTATTTATTTGTTCTGAATGAAAATGCACAGTGGTTGTGCATACTGCTTAGGTTAGTGGGGTTTGGGGGTTGTTTTAGTTTTTAAACAGAAGGTCACTATGCAGCCCTGGCTAACATCAAACTCACTATGTATACAAGGCTGGCTTCAGACTCACCGAGCTCATCCTACCTCAGCCTCCCCAGGACCAGTACTGGGATTAAAGGCTATTGCCACCACTCCCAACAGGTTAGCATTTTAAATGAGTTAACAGAATTTTGTTGGAGGACTGATTACTTTTCTCCCATTGGTGATGTCTTCTGAGATTTCTGGAGAACATTCTAATGGAGAGTGAGTGGGAGTTCAGACTCCAGGCTCCTGAATGTTATGTATGCACATGTTTTGCTGCATATGTGTGTATGTATATATGCATATATGTATATGCTGCACATGTGTATACATATATGGGTGAGCTCTTTCATCACCCATAGCTTGATTCCAGCCCAGTATTCAGGCTAAGTTATTAAAATCTAAGTCTGATCATGTGCCGCATCTCCAGATAGTTTGAGCATTTATCATCCCACCTAGAAAAAGAGCTCAGTTATTCACAGGGCCTTCCACCAGTGTCTCTCACCTCCACCTCCATTTCCTCCTGGAGTCTAGCTCTGCTGGCCTCTACTTTTCCGCCGTCAGTCCCTCTGGACACCTGGCACACACTCCTCCCCCCTCACTCCTCTGTAGGGGTGTCATGTTTAGCTTGGGTACATAGTTGTGCTAAAACATTGTTCACCCTTTATCTGAAGTTCACAATGCACTGAGCAATAGTGTAGCAGTGCACCAGGGAACCTTCTCCAACATGCCACTCCCTTCTGGAGCATCACATCTTTGGATGTCTTCTCTAGACTTAGCTCCACAAGCATCAGGTTTGCCTAGTTCTGTTCCAGCCTTTTGATGACAGTTCACTAATTTGTTTTTATACTGAGCATTCACCACCATTGGTACAGATTTCCCTTAACTGTTTTCTGTAGTCTGTTACTGTTGCTGTATAAAGACAGGCTCTTTTCTAAGTCTTCCAGTACCATGGTGGGTATGTCTGACCAAGGGAAAAAGGCCTTGTACACACTCAACTTCTTCTATCACTTGACAGTTTCTCTCAAGGAAAGCGAGTTCCCAGGTATGTTAATCAGTTTTCTCATCTCTAAAATGGGGCTTTTGCCCATTGACACCACATGAGAGTTGTCTGGTCTTCTGCCAGAGGCCACCCTTCTACACAAACAAGTAGGCCATTATTAATCCAGAGGCACCTTGTCCCTGCAACTGTTTCTTCTGTATTTTTGGAACCTCATCAAGCCATGTGTCACCTCAGTCTCAACTGTTTCAGGCTGATAGAAGTACAATCAATTCTTCCCTGTTGATGATTGTATTGCTCAAGTGTATGTGCGTCTCTGCCAAAGCAAGGATCTGGCTATTCTGTGCTCCAGGCAACTGAAACCAAGGAAGAATGAGCCGAGGAATTCTGCTGTAGAATTTTTCATGATAGTTTCAGGTCACCCTGCTTTCATCATGCCCCTCACAGGGTTCACAGGATCATCCAGCTCGCTGAGGCATGTGTTGCCATTTTTGGTCTTCCTGTTAGAAGAAAGAGCTGTCGACCTCCATTTTCCAGTCTTGGGAGGAAGCCAATCTCTTCATGAAAGAATCTTGCCCACAGACCAGCCCTGGAAACCTTCAGAAGGCCAAATTCTTCTAAATGGTTTTTGATAGACAGCTCAGAAATATTGTTAACTTGTAAGCACAAGTTTAGGTCAAGAGGTCCACTGAGCTTAAAGGCTCCCAAATCTTTCTCTTCTCTCACAGTTTTGTTTGGGGCGAAGTACACAATGTGAAAACAATGACAGGCTTTCATCCCTCCCTTGCCAACGGTCGGTCGCTTAAATGTCCGGCTCTGATCCAGATCACACCCTCGAATTCCAAGCTACTGTGGGAATAGAGAGCAGATAAAATGGCCTGTGACTAACTCCCTCCCCAGCAGAGTCTCTTCTCCCAGTATGATCAGGAATCTTTGATGCTTCTCTGTTCTCTTAGGATACATTCCAGACCCTTTTGCATGGCATTCAAGGCCTGGCAGAGATCCAAACCCTGGCCAAGTACTTCTCCCTCCCTCCAGATCCGATATTGTCCCCACACGTTCCCCCTGCGGAGCTGCCTCCAGCTGGGATGCCTTCCACCCACGCACCACCTGCCTGCACCTTTTGCCAGCTACTTTCAAGGCGCAAATGCCACACCACCTCCTGCAGAAAAGCTTCCTCCTCACCATCAAAATGGCTCCCCAGCACTCTTCTTTCCACGAATTAGCGCCTCCTTATGATGCTTAAACATGGCTCTGCCTCTGCTGTTCGAGAAAGCCTCCTGAAGACAAGAGCCTCGTATCAATTTTTAGAAGGCTCTGCCTCACACATAGTGAGTCCATCAAATGCCCTTTGGACTGGACTCATTGGCTGCGGTTGTTATGTCCTGAGCCCCAAGAATTGGAGAGCTATCCAGATCTCTGCCTTGTAGCAGGGAACCAAAGCTGACCCCATCACTACTAGGCCGGCTGCTAGGTTTCCGAGTTTCCAAGACACCAATGCTTTAGACTTCCTGTATGCCAGAACAACACAAGGCAACACACAGTGAGTCAATGAAGGCAGGAGATGCACACACATGCCAGCCCACCCAGGGATAGTACATGCGTATCTCCCTGTGCGCCGATTTCGCCCCAGGATATGGTCAAGGTGAAACTCTCAGACATACCCTCAGTCACTTTTGCACTTTTTCTGTAAACTTTATTATTTAAAAACCTATGCAAATGGATAAAATGTCACACAGCAAAATTAACCAGACCCAAAGTCTGCACAACTTAATAACTTCTATGCAGTTAGAACTGGCATTCCAAACAGAAACTGGGAGGCTTCGCCTTAAATTTTACACTTTCAGTGTTGAATATATTTTATGCATATATCCACCATGCAAAAGACAAACAAAAAAAAAATCCACAATAATTAGAACTAGAAAAGCAATTATCTCTGTGTTCTCTCTCATAACTCCATTACCTGCCCTCAGTTCTTCCTCAACCCTCATCTACTTAGCTTTCCTTGCTCACCTCAAGGCAGACCTCATGGCCTATCGCCAGGCGTTTTCATACTTAGTCAGAAATGGCCTTCTCTCTCTCCCCCTCTTCCTCAGTCCCTCTCCCCCCCTCACCTCTGCTCAGGGCCAGACCCAGGGTTAGGCAAGTGCTCTGCCATTGCGCTGTCTCACCTATCCCCAGTCTTTTTTTAGTTTTGACTTTGAAACATTATAGTCCAACGATCCCATTGTCTTAGCCTCCCAAGTAGCTGCAATTACAGGCTTGCCCTACCCAGACCAGCTGCTGCTTTTGTTATATTTTCTGAAATTTTGTATTTATGGATTTATTTATTTTCTTGTGGGAGACAGGCAGAGGACATGGTGCACTGTATATGGGAGTCAGGTCTCTCTACCACCTTGTGAGCTCCAGGTACCAGACTCGGCTGTCAGCAGCACTCTTACCTACCTGCTGAGCATGCTCAACCAGCCCCTGACATTTTACTAGGTTTCTTTACAATACAGACGGGCAGCTTCACTGCCTCATAGAACACTTAGTTTTCTGGAGCAAAATGCTGTGGAGGTGTCATACCTAGCTCACAAAAGATTCCTTATCTGGGTCCCAGATGCTAAAACTAGGGGATCTGTCAACTTAAACGCATCAAGATACTCTCCAATTCTCAGAAGAGAAGGCAGCAAACAGTCCTGAAAGCCCAGGTTCTGGCAGATCATGTGATGGTTAACAGAAGCAGAGAAATCCATCTCTCCCTCTTGACAGCAGCTCCTTTTTCTCTTCCTTCCTGAAAATGATAGGACAGGGTATCAAACCAGAAGTGCCCGGATAAGCCTGGGTTCATCTGCACTCGGGGGAAAAAAAACACTTTGGGTTGCGAACGGAACTCTCAGGCATTTCTAATGCACTATTTTGATACAGCCTTTTAAATGTAAGTTCACTCAAGTGATTTTCTCCATTAGTCTATAGATTTTGCATTAGCTGGAAAGTGTTTGTTTTCAAAGTAGACAGTGCTGGGGTGTTATTCATAGTTTCATCTGGTTAGAGAAGAGTTGTGTTCTCTCTGTTGAGGTGCA
Source organism: Sigmodon hispidus (assembly GCA_004025045.1). Classification (NCBI taxonomy): domain Eukaryota; kingdom Metazoa; phylum Chordata; class Mammalia; order Rodentia; family Cricetidae; genus Sigmodon; species Sigmodon hispidus. The sequence goes on from PVIH01009503.1 coordinate 55,274, forward strand.
GGTTTCTTTCTAAATAATAAAGGTGATAACAATAATAATTGACTACACAATTATAAAGGTATAAATGCCTTGTTTGCTTTTAGCCAAAATGCCTGAAGAAATCTAATGCTGTGCTTTCTCACAAGAAGATCCACAAGTGACAAGTGCTGGGTAGGGGACGGATCACTAGCTGACGTCACTATGAACTTTATCTGACATGGACATGTAGTCCAGGGCATTCTAGGGGCTCATGGGTCAGTCTTAGCAATTTAAAGAAGTAAATATATTTAAAGTTCATTTTAATGCAAAGATCTGTTATTTTCTCTTGGAAGGGATGGTAGTGATCGGGGAGGGAAAGAATAGGATATCTTTTTGATACTTATCACTGCACTGAAGCTTTTTGGAGAGTAAAAACCCCACATTCATATATATGCATATGTACATAGACAGAAATAGGTATAGATATGTAGATATATGCATGTATATGGATGTACATATAAATAAATAATCTTGGGTGAGCAGTCATAGTTTCACAAACAAAGGGAAATATTAATAGAGCTGTATACCAACTGAGCCATTTTCCATTATAGATTTATATTCTCTATACCAGGGGAAAATTCAAAACTTTGATGTACACTGTATGGAAGCATCAGAAACTACTAAGCCTCCTGAAATAGAAAGTAATTTGACAAAACTGCTTGCATTCAAAAGAAAGCAGCCATCAGGGAAGCCTAGTGGCAATCAGTGTAGCAGAGTCATTATGGGGTGGGCCACAGAGAGAAACATAATGGAGACATTAGTGGTCCCAACTGGAAGCTGGGCTGTGGACTGTCACAGTGAGTGCAGAGATGTTTCTGGTACTCACAGCTTGGCAGGAAGACTTACAAAGGTGCTCACGATTTGGCTGGGGAAACACATTTGACATTGGCTGCCTCCAGTACGGCCTCCCATTTCCCACGCCTCCCATATCATTATTTGAATGTTTTTAACCTACATTTTAAAAGTGCTTCAAGTTTTCATGGATTTTTCTAGCCATAAGAATATTTAGTTGAAAAGCAAACCAAATTCAGATGAGCTTTACTTAAAAAAAAAAAATGATTTGGAAGGAGATTATAATGTTGGCGGTAGAGATAGATTGAGGATGTTAAAAGACAGGACTGGAAGGCTGAGGGTTAAAGATGATCAGCTGGAGTTTTCACCTTTGCAGGAGAGGCTTTTGACAGTCCATAAGTGATTTCCCAGTAATGTACTCAGGGTTCTCAGAGTCAATAATTCCCACCAATGGCTGGTAATGATTATTTAAAAGCATTAGATCTCATGAAAAACACGCCTTGCTGTTCAGAGTATGGTTTGGCGTCCTTGGATGTCAGGGTAGAGAGAGGCACTTTTAGCCTCCAGAGTCTGAGAGGCTGTGAGTACATTTTCAAAGAGGGAGCATTCATATCTGGGCCTCGCTTCTTCCTAGGACATGCAGTCTGAGCCTTGCTTGCATAGCTACGCAAAGCTGCCCACTGCATACTCCGCTCCTGTCTGCCAAGGCAGAGGAGGCTGCTTTTGTTTCATCCAGTCTTGTGTTCATTTGGACCACTTTTGGCAAGGGAAATTTATTACAGTGTTCATCTCAGCCAACAGAAATCAGAGTCTTGTCTCCCTGTCTGGAAATGCAGCCTGACACAGAAGAAAGACAACTAATGATTTGTCTCCCCTAAATTCTCCAGGAGTGCTTCAGAAATGGGAGGTGCATTTAGAAATCACAGGGATCTCTCTTCAGAAGTGCAGCCTCTGATTTGGGAGGCCTGCAGAGGGACCTGAGAGTTTGCATTTCTAGAGGCCCCGTAGGCTTGTTGATGCTCTGCTCACCTGGAGTAGGAAAACTCCAGAATGCATCAAAGATCACTTTTGTCGTCGTGCATGGCTGGACAGTGACCGTCCGGTCACCTGTTTGAGCAGTGAGCCTGTGCTGAGAGGAACTGCATTGCTTCTGGAGATGCCTGCCAGCTATCACAGCCCTCCCTGCTTTAGGTGGCTGCATGGGGCTGCTTGTGGAGCAACACATGTATACATCACTTATGATGAGAAAGGAGGTGGGGGCAGGGGAGCAAGAAGGACGACCTCTTGATGATCCTGGTGATTATTGAATAGTTGAGAAATTTCCATGTTGGATTCACGTGCCCTGTTTTTAAAATATAAAACATTATTAATACATTTGTATGTATATATATACATAAAAATGTATATATACATTTGTTTATACATTTGTATGTATATAGTCAATGCATTATTACGAATGCATTATGTATTATATGTACACTGTATTATTATTTATATAATTTGCACGTGTATGAATGAATGATGAAAGTTTAGTTCTTCCCATTTCGTCTGTGTACTGAAGCCAGCCCAGGGAAAACACACCTATAGGGTATGTGCAGGGTTCTCCTGAAAGAGCTGTTCTAACGACTAGATGCAGGCTAGATGCAGATCTACAGGCAGATGGTCTTCCTCCTTCAGCCAGCCAGCCGGACTCTCATGGGTCCCATAGGTGATGTGGGTTGAAAAACACTGGTGTTAGTTGTGACTGCTAACCGTTCACATATGCACCAGCTCTTCACTGGCCACTTAGCATGCGCAAGGCAATGTCCCACACACTATGGGGTGAATAAAACGAGTTAGCACCAATCCCTGGTTCGTAGAAAAAAAGCCTAAGATGGTAATAGCTGTCAGAAAGAAGCCACAGCGACTCTAAGAGCTCCATGGCAGAGAAGAAAATTCCCCAGACTGTGTGCTAGGTCAGGAGGGCAGCGGCTTTTTCTCTCATTTCCAGAGGCACCAGCAGCAGGAGGTGTGTGGCAGAGCATGCTGGGTGTTCCAGATGTATGATTTAGAAAACAACTCAGCATATGACATCGTTACTGGGTAGTGCTGCTGGATTTCTCTTCAGTGCATTCTAATTTTTTGAAAATATAACTCTTATCATGCCTGTTTTTTGCTTACGGGGGCATCCAGTAGGGGGCTGTAGTACACCCATGTACAGTGTGAGCTACCAATGCAGAGGACCTAGGTTCAAACTCATGCTTGGCTACTGCCTAGCTACCATGCCTTGATGGAGTTATTTAACATCTCTGTGTACCCCTCTCCCCCAGCTATAAAATACAGCTAACATGATACACCCTCAATAGGGTTAATGAAATGATTAAACATGTAGGAGGTACCTGGCCCAAGTAAATGACAACTATTGTTATGTACTTACATGCTATGTAAGAAGAAGTGTGTTTCCTTCATTTTAACCCACCTCCTCTTTCTGGTTTTAGGAGACAAGGAATAGTTCAAAGTAGAGAATCATTTTAACCCCATAGCCTTGATCTTTGAGACTGCTCTGAATTGTGAGCACCAGCCCTAGCCAGCACTCAGTGGCCACCATTATCATATCCTGGACTAACATTCCAGGACACTTCTAGCATGCAAACAGGGGAACTCCCATCTGAAATGAAGGCCCTTGGGTTTGAACCAGCATGAGACAAGGAGATTTCAGCAACGGAGGAAGCCCTTGCTAGTGTAGCCCACATAATGAAACAAATTTGTTACTGTGGAACCTGACAAAAGGGCTATTCATCCCCTTGTGAGGGGAGAGGACTGGCTGGACTGGGGGGGCGGGGAATAAAGGGATTTAGATTTGGATCTGGGCTGCAAGAGAAAAATATTTACCTGATAGAAACAGGGCTGCCATAAACTACACTGGGCATGTTTATAGCACAAGTCCAACACAAATTGAATTTAAAAATATTTATAGGGAGAAATAGGTAAACAACAAGAGGTGAACCTGTCAAAAGAGGTTGAGATGACAAGCAAGGTTATACTGAATGGCATTTTGCTTCAGAACTATTCTTACCAATGTTGCAGTTGCTCAGGAATGTATATGGGAGAATTGACTGACTAGTACATTTGCAATTTTCTGTGTGAGCATGTCAGAGGGTAAGGCCTGTTGCTAAGTGGTGGCTTGGCCTCTGAGTTCCTCTGCAGCTCGTTCTTCCTGCACACTATTGTTTTGAAGCAATGCCATATTTTTCTAGTTCATAGAAGTATTAATTTGATGTGCATGTGTATGCTGGAGCGTGTGCCTGTGAACTTCTGTTTGTCTGACTCTTCCAGCCAAACATCCTCCAGCTGTGGCCCTTTCCCTGCCTGCCCGTAAAGCCCATAAACAAAACCAGAAGCCATGGGAAAGGGGGAAAGAGAGCGATCGAAAAGAAAGCGTGCTTCTGTGAAAAAGCCCGCCACTGGCTGAATGTTAAAGGAGAGTTGATGGATCTCTTTCTCTTGCCTATATTAATAGAACAAAGCCGTACTCCTGGGGCAAAGAAGGGTCTCTCTGGATTGGCATCAGCTTCGGTCTTAGGTTAGTGTTCATTCCAGATGATGAAACTTTTACATCTCATTTTAAGAAGTGAAGTGGGGGAAAAGGAAATTAAGTGGTTCCCAGTGGTTATGGGAAAAAGAAAAATGGTGAACATCTGTCTTACAGGTCACTTTAAATGATAGTTTTCATCTTGTGTGGAATGAACGCAGCTCACAGTGAGATCTCTCAGGCTGCAAGTTTTCGCATCTATTTTTATCCGGCAGTCTACTGGCTTCAGGGGCGGCTCTTTGCCTCACCAAGCTCCAGTTCACACTGGGTCCTGAACTGGAGTCAGGTCAGCTGGCTCAAGCTGTGTATCTCTTTACCCTTTTGGGGAGCAGGAAAGGTGCCGTGGAGAAGAATCTGGGCCAGATCATTCAGGGAAGGTGACAGCAGATGGTGGCAAGGCTGGACTCTCTCAACAAGCCGATTGTCAGGGACAGAGTGAGCCTTAGAGCAAGCAGCTGCCCAGTGTGCCCTGGAGAAAGAAGCCAGGCAGGCCGGGCGGGGCAGTGTCTGAGGCAAAAGGGGGTACGGACACCACAGCCAGGCACAGGCAGGCGCGCTTAGCTGCTTCTCCATGCCAGCATGAGTGGTAACCAAGGTACTGGGCAGTTGGCACTTGAGCCTGTTAGAATTCAGGGAGATTATTTCTTAAGTGAAATTCTAAAGAGTTAAAAGATGAATCTGGACAGTGGTGGAATGGATGACATCATCAGCCAAGAATCCCTATTGGATTTGGAGGGGAATTATAAGAAGGTAAGGGGGGAGCTCTTTTGTTTATAAACAGTTAGACCATTTTTCTAAGTGGGAGGAAGGTTGCCAAATTCCACACACGGTGGTCATTGCCGTTAAAGAGTGAAGGAAAACTAAATGCACAGAATTAATCACAGTAAGTTCTCAGAGTTCCAGATTTTCCCTGCTTAGAGTCTTTAACATAACAACAGCTAAACCATATAGTTCTAAAGCTGAGAGAAATTCTACTTCATTCCTAAACAGCATTTTGTGCAAAGGGGATTTTTTTTTTAAACTATTGACATTTTAACAGTTCGGTAGAAATAATTACTTGTCAGGGTTAACTGATCTTCTAAGTTTGCCGTTTTAACAATGAAAAAATAGAAAGTTTTACAGAGAAGTTTGGGGTCTTAAAAAAGTCAATATGATGTGAGTTTTCTGTTTGCCTTTTCTTTTGAAAGTCAGTAAATATATTTTGGGAATGTTTCATGTGGTAATTGTCTAGTAATAACAGGCCCAAGTAAAAATAGCTTTAGTTATATGGCTGAGGTCATGAAATCAAACTACAGATATATACTTGTCTGTCCACAGAAGCCTAAACACACACTGTCCTTCTGTTATTATTTGACAAAAGTCAAGTGTAGTTCATAGCTGGACAACATGAAGATAGGAGCCTTCATTGTAGTCCTGGAAACAAAGATTTATTTTCCTTTAGAAGTAATTATAGTTTCGCAGGACAGTAAAACTTGCTGATTTTTTTTTAATCGATCAAAGATTTCATTGGTGTTTTTCCCCCAGAGTGAGAATTAGGAAGAAGGTTCTAGCATGTTCATTTCCCAAGTATAGTCAGTTATGACATCCACTGCATCTTAAACTTGAGACTGTGTGTGAATATGGAAGCTCTTTAAGGTATTTATTTAATTTTTTATTATTTTGTAATTATTTATATTTTTTTCCCAATGTGTAAAGCTTACATATGCAGGTGGTCTCTGTAACCAGGCCATGTTACCCTGTATAATTTTCATCTCTCATGACCTCCACCAAGGGACTAAGTGCTCAAGTGTGGTGAGCTGGTGTCCTGAAACCCCAGCTGTCCACCCTTCCCCCACTTGACAGAAGCCGCTATATAGGAGACATTTGGGACACCCTGTCTTCAGTCAGATCACTTATTCAACCCTGCAGAGCAAAGGTATAGTTTTCCTGTGTCCTGTTTTCAGTGCCAAAGAACTGGCCACACTTTTCTTTGTCTACTCTTTTCTCAGATTAAAAAAAAAAGTCAAGATCAGTTCACACTAAGGAAAAAAATGAAAGGCATACCGTTGCTAATTCATTAACAATAAAATCATGAGCACTGGGCTTGTATTCTACTCAGAAACAGGGAGGGAACCAGATGCCCAGAATAAGTGAGCTGTGCTACACTGGCAGCCTGAGCCAAGGCTAGCCAAAGGTACAGATGTGGAGGCCTCAAGGAGCATTGAGGCACTACGCTTTTCAGCAAAACACAGTATCTCCCACCATGAAGCTAAAGCAATAGGAAGCCATGTGTGATTTTGGGAGAAACAGCACCTAACAGGTTAATAGTAAACAAACAACCTACTAGGTGAAACTTCTAGATGTGTGGGGGGTGCTCAGCCGCAGGTACACGGTGTTCAAGACCCTGAGCATGGCCCCTTGTCACATCAGCTTCTTAGTCCCCTGCTTTAGACAAGTTACTTCACGTTTGTGCAATGTTGTTTATACTTGTGGGCACTGTAAGGGCTGCCATGTGGGTGCTGGGAATCGAACCCGGGTCCTCTGGAAGAGCAGACGGTGCTCCTAACCGTTGAGCCATCTCACCACTGTAAGGGCTTTATTATGATTAGGAAAAAAAAAATATAATTTTATTAAGAACTTCTAGTAAAATAGTGCCACCTGGGCTTTTTTTTTTTTTTTTTTAATATAAAGATTAGAAAAAAGTTATAAAAATCACTTTACCTAATTAGAATCTTCCTTTTCTCTGATTCTTTGTTTGGGGTTAACTAAGGAAAATATTAAATACTCATTAAGAAAAAGTACTCTACAGGAATTTTGACCTTACATGCATCAGTTAACTGCCTTGGGGCCTGTGTCTCAAATATTCACTTATTTTATTTCAAATTTGTATTAATTTACCATTGTAAATATAAGTGTCTAAAGCATAAAAAGGTAACTGAATAGAGACTAAAATGCTTACAAATAAAATAAAAGTCCTAAAGAGACCTTCCTTCCTTTCCTGTGAACTGTCCCCTCATTGAGGCCTATCATCAAAAACAGTTGGAAAATCAATGTTTGCTGCCCAGGTGCCTTACAACTCCCTGAATGGGTCACATTAATAAATACCACACTCGTATAGAGATTGTTTTACAGGGCTGTTTTAAAGCCAGACAATCAGCCTGGGGGAGGGGAGTCACTTCCCCATGACTCAAATTAGATTCACTAAGGCAGAGGGAGGAAAAGATTATGCATCTGTCCCTTTTCCTTGGGGAAGGCCCTGCCTGTAGGAAAGATGTTTCATTAAGAACCTGGTTTATTCGATAATGATGGGGAAACCAAACCAAATGAGAGGAAACATGGAGATTTTAAGCTGTGTGGAGCATGTGTGTTCAGCCCCCTACTTCCTGCTCGGCTGTGGCCACTCCTGAGACCCACAGAGGCCAGACAGAGCCAGCTGAGAGTATGCAGCTCCTGCTCCCGCACGGGACCCAGGCTTGGCTCCCAGCACCCACATGGAAGCTCAATACGACTGTAACAGCAGTTACAGTCTCTTGTGAACTGACACTCTCTTCTGGCCTCCTCAGACATCAGGCACGCATGTGGTATACATGCATGTGTGCAGGTGAACACCCATACTCATAAAAATATTAATAAATCTTAAAAAACAAAAGAGAAGGAAGGAAGAAGCAGAAGCAGAGGAGAAGAAGAGAGGAGGAGGAGGAGGAGAAGAAGAAGAAGAAAGCAAGGCCCAGCTTGTGTTTGGACCACACAGCCTTCAGCATCACGACCTCATTCACTCCTCCATCATCTACCAGCAGCCTTGTTCATCTTATACACAAGGTCTTGGAAGGGAGGCCGAGTCTTCCCTCTAGGAGCTTAGGATCCAGATGGGCAGGCACAGAAAAATATGCTACATGAATAGATGCTGCCTGAAAAATGTCTACAGCCAACACAGACCTCCAAAATTTTACCCAAGGCTGTGCCAAGGTAAAGGATATCTAGATGAACATTAGCAGACAGAGGTAGTCATGATCACGATTGGTTTAGCTCACAGCCTAAGATTGGCTCCAGCTCTGTCCATGAGGAAGCCCAGAGAAGCTGGATTTTGCTCTCCATGCTGTCCCAGGACCTGGCAGGCTCAGCTTTGTTCTACAGAGGAGTTGTCTCTTATGTGTCCCCCGTGTCTAACATCTAATCACAGTGAAAGATTAGGGAGGACCCCATGGAAAAAAATTAAAAGGCTGGAAGGAGACATATTTAAAGTGGAGCCACAGCTGCGCCTCATGTTTTTTTAAAAGGTGAGTGGAAATGACTGCCTGAACTAAACTGCAATAAACAGGATCAGGGAAAGCCAGCTGCCATTCCTGACAAGCTCTGCCCTCCCCACACAATTACTGAGGAAAAGCAGCCGCCGACCTCCATTAACCCTCACATCTCTCCATCTCAGAGGCATGAATATGCTTGAAGAACCAAGTTAGTCACCCAGGCCTGGGCCCTGCTTCCCCCTCAGCCACCTGGGGGAAATCTCTTCCAGTCTGGGAACCAGGATCTCCTTTTCTTCAGAGCAAGGAATCAAATGTTCTTAATAGGAAGCCCTGAGCTCACGGTTCAGGGTCACCTAATTGTCTCACATCCGTCAGCCATCATGGTCAGGAAATGGGCAGTTTCTAGAATGTTCAGTGAAACAGCGAGCACCTTAGGTTTCTTTTTTGTTCAGCAAACCATATGTTCAGCAAATCATATGTACCCCCTTTCTTGTCATGGTTTTCTTCCTTCTCTGCTTTTCTCAGTAACTATTTTTAAGGCCTTTAGCTCTTTTCCTTTAGAGGTCAGCAAAGTATTTTATTAAAATTGAAATATAAAGCTGGAAGGTGGCGCACACTTTTAACCCCAGCACTCAGGAAGCAGAGGCAAGCAGATCTCTGGGAGATCAAGGACAGCCTGGTCTACAGAGTGAGTTCGAGGACAGCCAAGGCTACATAGTGAGACATTATCTCAAAATAAAACACTTTTTAAAAATGGTTTTTAGTATATTCACAATCTTTTGCAAACTACTATCTAGTTCAAGAACATTTTATTTCCCTCAAAAGTAACCTGGGACCATTAGCGTCATTTCACATCCTCTGTCCCTTTAGCCTTTGACAGCAACTCTCTGTCTTCATGGGTTTACTTGCTCCATATATTTCTAGCACTTTAATTTTTTTCCTTTTTTATACTACCCATTATGTGTCAACATGAGGTACTGTTACCTATCAGCTACTATTTTCTCTCTGCATCAGACAACATGTCAAGCACTTTCTATATTTCTTTTAATTCTTTAAACAACCTGAGAAATAAATATTATCTCTCTTTAAAAAAAATTTTTTTAAAAAGACCCAAAAAGAGGCTCAAAGAATTTCTGTAACCTGAAGTAGTGTCAGTGTCTGCCCTGGATCCTCTGGCCCAGCTCCTGGTCTATGCTCTTGTCAGATCATCCACCTGTCCCCACTCTCTCAGATTCTAAGTCCATCCTGCCCGTGGGTTGAAGGCGCCAGTTTCCTGGCAGTTGACAGGGCCATTTCATAACTGGGCAGTGTTTTAGACTGTTATGTTCCTGACAGTGGTGCTGAAGGCCTGTGATGGCCCTATGAGCTTCTCAAACGGCACCTGTTAAAAATAGAGTTGACAGATAACGCCGTCCTGTGTGAGAAGTCAACTGTGCATGCAATCGTTTGAGAACTGGGAATGAGCGCAGGCTGTTCCCACAGCTTCTGTTTGGGGTACACCATTCAGAGTGTGGAAAGCCAACTGCACCCCATTAAGGTTTCACTTACATACTTCTAGCAGGCAGCTTTGATGGTTATACTTTTTTCTTTATCACCAAAGTTCCCATCCTAAGTAACTACTGAAGTAGCAGGTCTCTGTAATACCTTCCCTCTAGTCCTGAACAGTCAGAATGTTCCAGAAACAGGGCCCTTGTATAGCTGCACTTGTTTCCTCGTAGCATGAGAAGGCAGACAGTCAGCAACACTGTACAAAACCACCTTCACAGTTACACTAATATAAACACCTCATCCTATAAACTGATAGCCCAGTGCTTTTGATGTCAGCCATTCTCAGGTAAAATAAATGAACTTGCCCCCATGACACCCTTCCTGGATAATAGATATTCAAGGCCAGCTTTCCAAAGTATTCATCCTGAAAATTCAAAGGCAATCCAGGAAACCCATAGCTGACATTTCATCATGACCTTTTTCTAGAATGTTTAGTCTAAGTGTGTGAGATAGAAAATGTCGGAAATAATTAAATGGAAAAGAAAGTGTCCAGGTCTAATATCCATTCAGCCAGATGGTGGAAAGACCCAATGCCATTTAACTACTATATGTAGTCATAATCTAAAAGCATTTCCAAGGAAATAAAATAAAGTGCAAAAATTTGATATAGCTTGTATAATTTGATATACAAGTATTTATGCACTTTGACATTCAAAAGTAATTCTGTTTCTTTTATCATAGAATGCTATTTTCCTATTCTGATCTTGTTACAAATCCATGGTTTATCTCAGCAAAGAAAAATAATTAAGAATTATCAGCCATATGCTTGAGTTTTCTCCTTATTGTTTAATTTTTTTTTTAAAGTCACTGGAATTTGCCACTGAACAAATACATCTTGCACTTGTGCTTCCTGATCTTTTAAAGCCTCAGCCTTACCCACCCACCCTGGAGAGCCGCCTACGGTTATTACAGTCCAGCTGTCCTCCAGGCAGAGGAGAGAAACAAGTGAGCACTATTTCCTAAAGGAAGAGCGCATTTCCACTGGGAGCTTCAGATTCTCAGTGGGGTTCCCTGGTGAATGAGGCTAGAGGTGATGGACCAGGTATCACAAGTAGACAGATTGCACAGAGACAAGAAGATCATTAATTGCTTCAAAACAGGCCACCTCACAGAGCCTTGGGGAAGGCCAGACTGCTACAGATCACATGGCCCTGGCTGCAGAGGCTGGACATGCTGCACGGAACAGATGTGAGCATGGGGGAAGGGGAATTAACGCCATGCCTAGAACAGCAGCATCTGGAATCTTGTTAGCATGCACCCTCTCAGCTCCAGCCCAGGCCTGAAGCAGAAGCATAGTCTGTGATTTCACAGGCCCTCTGGGTGACTGCCATGCATATCCAAGTTAGGGAACTACTGAATCAAAGAAATGTGTCACCTACAAAGTGTGTGTGTGTGTGTGTGTGTGTGTGTGCGCGCGCACGCACTCAACATACCGATGTCTCAGCAGCTCCTGGAACCCTGACTCCCACAGGCCAAGGGAGATCAGTGGCTCCTGAGATGGTGTAGCCCATATTACTTAGGAAATTCGCCTTCTGTGAACACCACTATCCTTGTGAGCCTTGTCAAAAGTTTAGTTATCTCTTGGTATCTATGGGTCATTGCTTCCAGCACCCCCTACACACACACCCACACACAAAGATTGCAAATCCAAGTTCAAGTCTCTAACATAAAGCAATGCAGAGTTCTCATATGCTTTATTTGTCATACTTGGTACAGTGTAGATAGATGCCTTGTATATATAGTCATTGTGTTGTTTGGGGAATAGCAAGAATGAAGTGTGTGTACATGCTTAGTCCAGACAGATTTCCTTCTTACACACTCTCACCCCTTGGTTGTTGAATCTTAGACATGAGACATGTTGATAGGGAAACCCACTGCATCTACTTCATTGCTTTTGCAAACAATTCTTTCAGTTTGTAGCAGTATAGAAGATGGAGAAAGGACAGTCAAGGTCATAAACAGTCATTACTCTTGACACTGAACCATTCTCTTGCACCAACATCATTTCACAGCATTTCTGTGCAATTCTTGTCAATTGTCAAGAATCCTGGGATTTCTTTTGGGGAGTGCAGAATTCTTTAAATTATGCCTTTTTGCTGGCTATGATTACATCAAGTGCATGAGTTAGGAGGATGGAGCCCTGTTATTGTCCTAAACACCAGTGACTTTTTAAGTAGGTTTAGAGTATTATTTCCCATACAGTGTTCCTCATGCCTTACAGATATGTCTCTACACAAACACCATGTGCCAGTTAAATACATCTTAGAAATGTAAGACATACCTAACTCTTATGCTAAATGACAAGTAGCCCCTACTTCAGAGACACCATAATGCTGCCAGCAAAATAGCATGAGCCAGAAGTGAACTGGAAGAACCTAGAAGAGGATGCAGGGATGATGTAGTTGTATTATATATAAGGGATGGGATGGGTTCATGCTGTGCCCTGAAAACAGCAGAGAAGGGACCTGGAAACAGCTAGATTTCAAATAGACAGTGTCTGCCCAAGCAGAATGTTCTATTATTTCCTTTAGGAAATGTTCTTCCTACCACATTTGGGAAATTGCAGTAGATGAGTTTCACAGTGAGGAAGGAATCTAAGTGCCCAGTGAGGTCCCTACAGCTTGTGCGACACCCTTGAAGGCCATTGTAAGTCTTACCTGCCCAGACAGAATGTGGCAGTAAGGAATGCAGTCGTGGCTGAGGACAGAACTGCCTGAGGCTAAGGGTTAACATCTAAGCAGTTTCAGTTCCAACTTGGTTTTGAACAGCTTTTCTATCTTGTGGTCATGAATTTCTTGGTTGCTCTTTGGCTTTTGGCTACAATATTAATTTTAGACATTTAAATTTTGTTTTGTGAGGGTGTTTCTCAAGGGTTTGAGATAGGGCTTGCCATAGTGCACCAGACAGTGTCATTTATGTTACCCTCTTCATCTCTCTGGATTCTACCTGGAATGTCTACAGTCTCTGGGATTTGTGAGATACAATTGCTCTATGGATAGAATTCCTCAAAAAAACAAAAATCAATGATTCTGGCTTTGCTAGTAAGTGAAATTGTAGTACTTAAAACTCTTGAAATCAGATGTTTCAAAGAGAGGGCCGAACAGTGGTGAGGAGAGTGGCCGAGAAGGTGTTTGTAAATATCTCTCTGTTTACAGTTGGTCTCTGGTAATACAGGTTCTGCAATGCAGTGTTTTATGCTTTTCTGGGAAGGCATCACATCCATGCCAGAGAAGAAACTGGTCCGTCACTCTAGTCCCACAATGTGTCTTCACCATAGTACCCACTCTCATCATTAGCCTGCACACTTTTCTGCCCAGTGTAGAAGAGAAGAAAGATCTGGAAGCAGAAAGCATATACTCAAACCCTAGATCTTCTGTCTAACAATAAAGTAACCTTTTGTAACTCTCAGTTTCTCATCTTTGAAATGGAAGTGACTGGAGGATTAACCATCAAAAACTATTTATTACTGGCTACCTTACCAACAGCCAGCTGCTGAGATCTCCCACAGTTAACCCTCCATCCCCAAAGGAGATTGTTTTCCAGTCTGAACTGAGAAGTCGCCCATGCAAAAAGCCACCAGCAATGTCACAGAGGAAGCAGACTGATGACTTGACCACAAAATACAGCTAAAAGTCAAAAGGACAAATTTCCTTAATATAGCAAATTTTAAGCTCTCAGATCTCTGTAGAAAAATAAACAAACCTAGAAGTAAGCAATTAGGAGCCAAGAAAGTACAGGAACACAAACACTTAAACATTTTTTCTCCCTGATAAATGGAAAGAATTGAAAGACCATGGATACCTATGGAACTGGAAACAATAGCAAGCACCCCATGTGAGCCAGGATGCAGAAGCCACTTGGCATTGCTGGTGGGCATGTGCATGGGAACAGCTTTTCTTTGGAGCAATGTGGCAATGTGGCGAGATGTGTCAAGAGTTCCAACAAATGTTCACACGCAGCTGATCTGGCAATCCCACTTCCAGGAACTCCTCCCTGGGAAACCATCAGACATGTGGGCAGGGCTTTATGTAAAGATGTTATTTTTAATTTGACAAAACCCCAAGTGGCTAACTGCAGAAGGAAGCTCAATGATAAGTAATCATTTGAAAGTGTGTTTTTAAAAGAGCGTGAAGTGCGATATGGGAAACCTTCAGAAGATGCACCAAAATTTTAAAAACTAGGAAGAAATATGCCAACTGTTAGCAATAATCTAAGTAACGGAATCATCATTAACATTCATATTCTATCTTCCTTATTTTGTTCAGTGGGATTTCCAGAAAGGGAAATAGGAAGAAAATGTTGTCTAGTGCCCGCCCAATACCAATATCTGTATATTTCAGAAAGAGCAGACAAGAAGCCAAGGGAATGTTTACATAGCACAGCAGAGATAGCTGTGACCCTTCATCAGCACCTCTTCCAGATCCAGACCAGTTTTGGACCAGGAAATTGTTGACCATCAGTCATAAGCACTCACATTAGCTCCTGGCTTTTATTTAGATACTCAGTTCTACTTTATAGTTTTCTGACTGTTGAAGACTTGTGGTTAAGACATAGGCTCAATGATTGGAGCTAAGTTTGTGCTAAATGCAGATGTCATGGGGTGTGCTTCACAAGGTAGGTCTGTTTGAGAGTGCAGTAGGCCTCAATGACGAGTCTGGTACTCCAGTTGTGGTTAGTCAAATAAAAAGCACCCTGCTTCCCTTGACAACTTCTTAGTGACTTTCTCAGCACTCAGTATTGGAGCATGGCACCACCATATAGAATGATCAGAATCTCCCTTGTTAAAAAATATATCTGTATGAAAACACTTTGTAGCTGTGTTGTGCATGCACACACACACACACACTAGCTCCTGATATCACTTCATATCCTTGGTATGTGCCAAAATGGGGAATATAGATATAGATACCATTGCTAGGTGTCAATTAGAAGAATATTTACCTATTCAAGAATTAAAGTGTTGGAGGAGAGCAGAGGTGAGCTTTCTTTGAATTACAGGTTTGCAAACCTTCTGAAATTAAGAGTCTGGATCTAGTACCCAGGATGTGTGTTTTAAAACCCTAGTTCATTCTAACATTTTTTGAACATGTAGAACATGAGAACATGTAAAATTCTGTGCTGTCATATTTTATTGTGCTGTCCAATATGATATCCATACTCATCCCCGATGGCTTTTGAGCTCCTGAAATGAGGCCAGATTGACTGAGGAACTGGATTTAAATTTTAATTAACCAATTGTTAGATTGAAATGCAGCCACGTGTGACCAGGGTGTGCTGTGAGACAGAGCAAGCCTTGCTGCATTCAACCTCACACATGGGAATGGAGTGAGGCATTCGTCAGCCCACCCTTCCATCTCTCCGACACAGGAGTGCACAGATGTGGTCCTGGAGCCTTCTGTAGGGAGAACAGTGGCATCATCAAATCTTTAGCATGGGTGCGAGTGGTCCTTAGCAACCTGCTCATGGTCCCACTCATAACCTTTCCGTTCCACAAAACAGAAACCCCCAAATCTTCTCATCCCGGGTTTCCTGGTTGTTTTTGTAGTAATTTATTTTTTAGCTAAGGAAGTCATTTCTAATCTTCTTCCCCATTGTTTAAAGGGCTTAAAAGTTCATCATGGTGAGTTTTTATGAGACCTTTAATAGGAAACCGAGTATTGTAAACATACCCAAATGATCACAGTAGCATGGTTCAAGTCTTTTTACTATGCATGTTTTGAATCAAAAATACGAGACCAAGGAGGCCAGTTACAACTTTCCAACTATCGTAGGCATTATATACATGTTCATTCAAACTCTAGTAATAGGAAGCAAACTCCTAGACAGAAACAGTCATATGCCACAAAATTATAAGCCTGATGCAGGCAGATGTTGTATTGGCCTTGTAGGCTCTGTGCCAGATCTGAGCTATGGCATCAGCCAGCTCACAGACTCCAGTGAGCATGGCTGTAGTGAGTTATTGTCCTTGCTCTCGAGGATGTGGGCTGAAGGGACATGCAAGGGAGAGAGAAGGAAAGATCTAAGAAAAAACTTCATTGGGGACCAGAGTGATTGAGTTCAGGAGAAATTGTTGGCCAGCCCTGACTAGCAGGTAACAAGGGCAATCGTTACAAACCAACTCCATCTAGCCCTGTGAGGATGGATTGACACCACAGTCATCACCTAAACTAGAGATCAAAAAAGGCACCAAAGAACTGAAATTGGAGCCAGAAGAGACTGGTTTCATTTCAGCTTTAAAATAATTGAAACCTCTGTGGACTACAGCCCGTTTATTTTTTGTCTGATGTTACATTCCAAGAAATTTAACAAGGTGAGGCGGACTGCCTATGCTTGCAATGTGTCTGCCCACTGAATAGCACTTTTTTTCTTCTTCTTAAAAATTTAGGCACAAAAAAATGAGAGAGAGTCTATCAGACAGAAGTTGGCACTTGGAAGCTTCTTTGATGATGGCCCAGGAATCTATACCAGCTGCAGCAAAAGCGGGAAGCCAAGCCTTTCCTCGAGGTGAGTGTACTTTTGAGGTGATTTTCCTGGTATGCAGCAAGTGGTGCCTGTATGTGTAATGAACAACAGCCCTATGTCCTCCTATGGCTAGTTCATGAGTTAGGACAGACTCTTTCTCACTTGTGTGTTGATTTATTTTCAGAGGTGATTGCTGCTATGACCCATTGCCCAGTTACATGAGGTCACATTTTTAGATTTTATTTGTCTTTGAAGAGAACACTGATTTCACATACTGATGGGTGATCAGACCATAAGCCTAAGCAAGTGATGCCTTACACCTGTGGTGGACCACCAGATTTCCCATAAAGCAGCTCAAAGCACTCAGAGTCACCCCTTAGTATGTTTGATTGCAGTTAATATCATTACATGAGAAATATAATTCTCACATTGATTATTCAGTGTGTATTACTCTTCTTAGTTTGTCTGCCAGGTCATTTTTCTTGGTCTTTATTTTAGGATATCATTATTCACTTATTTCAAGATGTTAATGATAATCTGTATAGCTATCCTTTCTAAATAAAATATGTTAAGGTTTCAATTTTGCCAGAAAAATAGAAAATGCTTCTGAACCTTTAACCTGTTTATGTGTTGCCTGAAGAATTAAGACAAAGGTTCAGATTCAGTGTGTCTCAGCTGAGCTTGAAACCCCACATTTCTATGCCACTCCTAGCTAGTGACCATGCCGCCATTCTGTGGGATACGTTGACTAATGGAAATATAAATATCAGAAGTATTTCATTCCAAGTGATTGATGAAGGCATATAAAACATTGTTTCTATGAAGAGGATAGTAACTAAAGACCCATCAACACTCATGATCCACTCTACCCCCACCATGTCTGTTTCTCTGTCTTTTGAGCCTAAAGTAAACATGCCCTATGTAAATACTGCATATATTGACAACATCAGGCCCAGTGCTGGCAACAAATGATAATGCCATGCATTCATCCAATCAAATTACTGCTGTATCTCTGCTTCATGTGAGGCCCAGAATTAGGCAACCTATCATCCATCTAATCCCGCCCTGTCTGATTTTAATAAGCATTGTCTGGTCCTTAGAGAGTCATATAAATCAGTGGAGATAGGAGAACAGACACATGCTCACACAAGTGCATATTTTCCAAGCAGTACAGATAGGTGGATGCATCATGAGGCATGCTCAGGTTTGCCCATGGAATGTTAAGGCATCTCTTCCTTAGCTGGGTACCAGCCTCCTCTTACAGTATTGCCCTCAGGAGATGTGAAGTTAGTTACCCCTGGCTTTTCACCTCCTAGTGTCTGTGGCAGAAAGCATTCTGGTCTGGAGACCTGCCAGTTTGTCTTAATTTACTTTGCATTATGAGAATAACAACTTGTCTTTTTTTTATATATTTTACTTGTGCTTATTATTCTGAATGTGAAATGAGATTGGACTATTGTGCATGGCCTTATGGATTTTGCTATTGCTCTCTGCTACACCCTCAAGGGAACAGAATGTCTTATCTAGAAGCCCCATCTGTCTGCACAGCACTGTCACATTCATCTGGTACAGATGGGGAGGCTTTCTTTGTTGACTCATACCTATGTATTCTTATCAGATGTATTTAATATGTTTGTAATACATGTTATATAATTTGATATAATGGATTTATATATTAATCAATTATGTGTTTGTATATATCCATGGAGGTGGCAGTGACCATATTCATCATTCCTTGACCCCATACCCTGCTCTATTATAATGTAAAAACTGTGTATTGATGTGTGTACACACGTGCCCGCATCTTGTTCTCACTGTAGAAGCAGCACACACTCTGGCTCTTTGGCTGCTACTTCAGGTATCAGGTATACCTACATATATCTAAATAAAATGCTATGTTCTCAGGTTTTATTTCAAATAGCCATCTATTATTTCAACTATTAAAGAAACAAACAAATTAGGGTTTATCAGACCAGGTGATGGAGATGCACTCCATTAATCCCAGCACTTGGGAAGCAGAGACAGGTAGATCTCTATGAGTTTGAGGCCAGCCTGGTCTACAGAGTGAGTTCCAGAACAGCCAGGGCAGTTACACAGAGAAACCCTGTCTTGGAGAGAGAGAGAGAGAGAGAGAGAGAGAGAGAGAGAGAGAGAGAGAGAGAGAGAGAGAGAGAGAGAGAGAGAGAGAGAAGAACTAGGATTTGATTTTATCACCTTCTGCCCACAGACATGGCTATTCTTCTCTCCCTTTGGAGTTACAGCACAATTTTGGATCAGCTGACTACCGAATGTATATGCTCTTGAGATCAGACATTATTCGCCCTGAGCCACATAACATGTTCAAGTTACTTGAGACATGTCACTGTTCGTTATGAATAGGAACTGACTCTTTTGTACCCTCTGCCCATGCATGCGTGGTTTTGGATCTCACTGTATACTCTAAGTGAGTGCAGTGGTTTATACAGCCACCTTTGTAATGACAGGCATGAGGATGCTCTGGAATACTTACTGCTGTCGCATTGCACATGAACCCTCTTCTTCACTTCTTCTGCACTGCTTGGAGAATTTCTCATTGGTGTGAACACAAGGGTAGACTCATGAAGAAAGTACATGAGTGTTCACGCTGCTGCAATAATGACAGTCATTTACCGACATGGTGGTCACAGGGTACTGTGTCCTGGCAGCAGTCTCTCAGAGAACCTGTGCCTCCGAGACCTTTCGGCACTTTGTGTCACCTTTAAAACTGTTAGTCAATAGGAATATGGCAGCCGGTAGTGTTTATTAATGTTGCATTTCCTCTTCTGTGAAATGTCTTTGTCTTATTTCAAAGTTCTGGTGTTCTTCCTCCTCCCCCTCCTCCTCTTCCTTCATGGGTGAGCTTTTTCTTATCAAGGTTATTTAATCATAATATTCTTCATATTAATCTATATATGAATCCCAAATATATATTGCAAATATCTTTTCTCAACTTGTGACTTATTCTTTGCCTCCTTATGTGTTTTGTGACTATAAGTTTTGATTTTAATATAAGTGATAGTTTTGGTCAGTGTTGCTTGTAATCTTGTGTAAGAACCCTTCCTTAACTGGGCATGGTGACACTTGCCCGCAGTCCCAGCCCACAGGAAGTGTAGGTAGAAGGCCCAAGGCCACCTGAGTAGATAGCAAGTTTAAGGTGAATCTGTGCTATATAAAACCCTGTCTCGAAAACCAGACAAAACCTTTTTCTGCCCATAGTCCATTAGATAATTGCTAGTCCTACCAAAAGTTGATAGTATTAGTTTTTTAGAAGTCTGTAATCAGTCAGTTCATTTGTTTATAAGGTATGGGAGAGAAGACTGATTTCTTCTTTTCCCTTATAGCAACCATTTTATTCTGTTTAAATTAAAGAAAAATTCTCCAACCTGTGTAGAAGACATGGACATGATGATTTATGTGACGACTGCCAAGTATTCCAGAACATACCAGTGTCCATCATTACAAAATATCTGTAAGCCACTGCATTAAACATTAAACATAATAAAAACTACTTCATTAATCAATTGCCTCCTTCGCTCACCAATCTCTGATCACACTCCTGTTCAAGCTTTGCAATCATGGGAATATTTATTTTACTTGTTTATTTTATTGTTTCTACTCTTGCTCCAAAGCTTTAATTTTTTTTATTAATATAGCTTCAAAATACATTTCAATGTCTGGATAGTCAAGGCTCCCTAATCTTTTCAATCATACAAAAAGAAAATTAATGCTTTTAATAAAATGAGAGGATGCATGTTGGTTTTTTTCTCCATATAAATTTAAGTCATCTAATTAAGTTCAGCAAAATAATTTCAGACTTAAGATTCTCATTGAATCTATGTATAGATCAATTTAGGAAGAATTTTTACAGTATGAAATTTTCTTATTCATGAACATGGTCTGTCTTCCCATTTATAAATTTAATTGAAAATAAGGATTTGTGGCTTTTCATTTAGAGATGTCGCACATGTTTTGTTAGACTTATTTCTAAAAACTTCCTGTTGGGACTTCTTACATTCCCTGTAATAAGGTTTTCTTGTGGCTTGCTGCCAAAGAGAAAGAATTGCAACTAACTTCTTAAACTAGCCAACCCCCCATTAACCACTTCCTGCTGGAGTGGGAGAGGTCCAACCCAGTCCTGTGGGTGCTGAGCAGTGCTCTACCCCGGGTCTACATCACCAGTCGCTGATATTACTTCTGTAATTTCTTACAGTTGTCCATGGGTAACAAACATTCCTTAGATATTTGTAAACAATAATATCTTTTACTAGGTACAATGGCTTGGTTGATTTCTTTCCAATCTCTGGCTTCTGTTTTTTTTCTGTTTCTTTTGTACTTGACAGGCATTTGAGTACAGTGAGGATTAGAAATCACAGTGGATAGAATCATTTATTCATTCTTCATATTGAAAAGACTATTTCTACAATTTTCCTGTTTAGAGTGATGTTAATTATATGTCATATCTAATTATTCTGCTTATAGAATTAGTAATATTTCCATCTATTAATAATTTAATACTATCACATGATTTTTCTTCATTGTTGAAATAACTTTGTTACTTTATCATGATCTGTTAATAAATCCATGAAGTACATTATTAATTTTCATGTAATTTCATATTTCAAATTTTCATATTTCATATTTCAAAACATTAAACCATCCTTGCATATCCAATATAAACCTAAGCTGATTAGGGTAATAACATCTTTTTTCATATTCCTTATTTTTAATGTCTTCCTTAAGATTAAGATCGTTACATTTATATTCATGATTGACATGGGTCTTTCACATTCTTTTCTTAAAATATTTTGTCTGATTTCAGAATTATCTGTCTTAAAAGTGGCCTGAGAGTTGTGTTTCTTCCCTATTGCCCCCCAAGATGTCCACATAATAGTATAATGATCTGTTTTTGTCAAGTTGGTATAACTCACCTGCATTGGTCTGGTGTTTCTGTGTCTCTTTCAACAACTGCTTCCATTCCTTAAGAAATGCTTGATTGGGCTGGAGCGATGGCTCAGTGGTTAAGAGCACTGACTGCTCTTCCAGAGGACCCACGTGATGACTCACAGCCACCTCTAATGAGATCTGGTGCCCTCTTCTGGCATGCAGGGCCACAAGAAGGCAAAACACTATCTACATAATAAATTAATCTAAAGAGAGGGAGATACTTGATTGTAACTACTTTTCACTTATTTTTTTTTTTACTTTCTTTTTTAAAATTTATTCTTTATTTTTCGCATCCTGATTCAACTCGTGTCCTGTACTCTTCCGCCTTCTACCCTTGCAACTTCTCCCTCCCCCGTATGAAAAAGGAGAATGGCTGCAGAAGAAAAGAAAGGGAATCATGTCTTGGAAGCTGCACTGTGACACACTGAGCCACACAGGAAACCCCTTTATCCATACATCTTTGTGTGCAGGAGTTCATCACAGTCTTTGGTTCTGTCCCAAGCCCCTGACCTCTTCTACACTATCAACACTGGCCCTCACTGGGGCTCTTCCTGGACATCCCATTGCTGCTCTGCTGAGTCCCTTTTTTTTTGTAAAGATTTATTGATTGGGGCTGGAGAGATGGCTAAGGGTTTAGGAGCACTGGCTGCTCTTCCCAAGGTACTGAGTTCAATTCCCAGCACCCACATAGCAGCTCACAACTATATGTAACTCCAAGATCTGACACATTCACACCAATGTATATAAAATACAATTAAATAAATTATTTTTAAAAAAATATTTATTTAGATACTTACCTGGCAGGGGAGATACTATGATCAAGGAGGTGGTTTTCCCAGGGTGAGGCTCATCCATTGCAGTTGGCGTGTGTTGACCCCTGCAATTTCCCCAAATATGGGAAACTCTACTACATATTTTGTGGTAGTGGGGAACTACGTTCTCGCTTTCCCTGAGTGGGTGCGGGGATATTTATTATGAAGACAATGTTCTACCTGTATGTATGCCTGCAGGCCAGAAGAGGGCACTAGATCTTATTATACTAGATCATGGTTGTGGGCTGCAATGAGAGTGTTGGGATTTGAACTCAGGACCTCTGGAAGAGCAGCCAGTGCTCTTAACTTCTGAGCCATCTCTCCAGCCCTCTTGAGTCACTTCTAATGAGATGCATTTCTCCATTTTCTTTACACACTTAGAATTTGTTAGTATAGGTTATTTCACTGAAATTTTCTAAGTTCTAGTTTAACTATTTCAAATAGTTTTTATTGAGCTTTATGTTGCCCATGATTTTTTTCCTTGAGTTCCTTTATTTTGCTTTTCTTTTTTTTAAGAAGCAACATTAAATATTTATTATGATGAGATTCTCTTTACTAAGACAATATAGTTAATATTTTATTTTTTTATTTATTTTGTATTTATCAAGAAAAACAGTAAATTGAATTTAAAATGCTGATAAGTTAACAATAACTATAAAGAAAATAAAAATCATAAGCATGGCTTATCAAGGGTGATAATACAAATAATTTCCTACATGTAAAATTACTTTGTATTCAGCTTTCCCTCTGGATTTTTTTTTTTCCTATCCCTGTATATCCCCATTAAAGGTCCCTTCCCCCTCCCACCACATCAGGTCATTTTTTCTTTCTCCACAACTCCTCATCCCCTCCCTGGGCAGGCTGCAGACAGTCCCATGGTCCCACTGATCCCATAAAGCTTAGTTCAGTCTCCACTTACAGCAAATACAGTTATGTCCCCCCCTCCCTCAAGAGTGAGTCAGGTGTTCCTATAGGTGTAGTGGGTCAGTCCAGGGTGTTTCTGATCCCAAGCTGTTTAGTGGTTATGGTTTGCAGCTTGGGCACGCTTGGCTTTTTTCTTGTTTGTTTAGAGACCACTAATGAGTGAGTACATCCTTTGCTTATCTTTCTGGGTTTGTGATACCTTGCTCAGGAGGATATTCTCCAAATCCATCCATTTGCCTGCAGATTTTAGGATATCATTTTTTCTTACTGCTGAGTAGTATTCCATTGTGTAGATGTACCACAGTTTGTTAAACCATTCTTCAGTTGAGGGAAATCTAGGTTGTTTCCAGGTTCTTCTATTACAAATAATGCTGCTATGAACATAGTTGAGCTAATACCTTTGGAGTGTGACTGTACATCTTTAGGGTATACACCCAGAAGTGGTATTGCTGGGTCCTTGGGGAGATTGATTCTCAATTTTCTGAGAAACTCCCATATTACATTCCAAAGTGGCTGAACAAGCTTACACTCCCACCAACAATGGAGTAGTGTTCCCCTTGATCCACATCCTCTCCAACATAGGCTGTCATCTGTGCTTTTTATCTTAGCCAATCTAACAGGTGTTAGGTGGTATCTCAAAGTTGTTTTGATTTGCATTTCTCTGATGGCTAAAGGTGATGAGCACTTTTCAGGTGCCTTTCAGCCATTCGCAGTTCCTCTGCTGAGAATTCCCTTTTTAGATCTGTACCCCATTTTTTGATTGAGTTATTCAAGGTTTTGGGCGCTAGATTCTTAAGCTCTTTATATATCTTAGAGATCAGTCCTCTATCACTTGTAGGGTTGGTGAAAATCTTTTCCCATTCTGTAGGCTGTTGTTTTGTCCTATTGACAGTGTCTTTGGCTTTGCAGAAGCTTCCTAGCTTCAGGAGATCCCACTTATTGATTGTTGGTCTTAGTGTCTGTGCCACTGGTGTTATATTTAGGAAGTGGTCACCTGTATTTCCCACTTTCTTTTCTATCAAGTTCAAAGTGGCTGGGTTTATGTAGAGGTCTTTGATCCACTTGGATTTGAGTTTTGTGCAGGGTGACAGGCTCGGATCTATTTGCATTTTTCTACACACTTCTATCCAGCTATGCCAACACCATTTGTTAAATATACTATCTTTTCTCCATTGAATGTTTTGGGCCTCTTTGTCAAAGATCAGGTGTTCATAGGCTTTTGGATTAATGTCTGGAACCTCAATTCTATTCCATTGATCCACAAGTCTGTTTTTATGCCAGTACCAGGCTGTTTTTATTACTGTAGCTCTATAGTATAACTTGAAGTCAGGGATGGTGATACCTCCTGAGGTTCTTTTGTTGAGTAAAATTGTTTTGGCAATCCTGGCTTTCCTGTTATTCCAAAGGAAATTGAGTATTGTTCTTTCAAGGTCTAAGAAATATTGTGTTGGAATTTTGATGGGCAGTGCATTGAGTCTGTAGATTGCCTTTGGTAGAATTGCCATTTTTACTATGTTGATCCTACCTATCCAGGAATATGGGAGAGTTTTCCATTTTCTGATATCCTCTTCAATTTCTTTCTTCAGTGATTTAAAATTTTTGTCAAATAGGTATGTTACTTCTTTGGTTATAGTTACTCCAAGGTATTTAATACTATTTGCAGCAATTATAAAGGGTAATGTTTCCCTTATTTCTTTTTCAGTTCTTCTATCTTTAGTGTATAGAAGGACTACTGATTTCTTTGAGTTTATCTTGTATCCTGCTACATTGCTGAAGGTGTTTATCAGCTGTAGCAGTTCTTTGGAAGAATTTTGTGGGTCACTTATGTATACAATCATATCATCTGCAAATAAAGATAGCTTCACTTCTTCTTTTCCAATTTGTATGCCCTTAATCTCTTTTTGTTCCCTTATTGCTTTAGCTAAAACTTCTAGAACTATATTGAATAGATAAGGGGAGAGAGGACATCCTTGTCTAGTTCCTGACTTTAGTGGGATTGCTTTGAGTTTTTCTCCATTAAGTTTGATACTGGCTGTCGGCTTCTTGTAAATCGCCTTTATTATATTTAGGTATTCTCCCTGTATTCCTGATCTCTCCAGGGCTTTAATCATAAAGGAGTGTTGGACTTTGTCAAAGGCTTTTTCCGCATCTAAGAATATGATCATGTGGTTTTGTTCCTTTAGTTTGTTTATATGATTGATAACATTTACAATTTTTCGTATGTTAAACCAGCCCTGCATTTCTGGGATGAAGCCTACTTGGGCATGGTGGATGATATCTTTTATATATTGTTGTATACGGTTTGCCAAAATTTTGTTAAATTTTCGCATCAATATTCATGAGGGAAGTTGGTCTGTAATTCTTCTACTTTGTTGTGTCTTTGAGTGGCTTGGATATTAGAGTGATTGTGGCCTCATAAAAGGAATTTGGCAATATTCCTTCAGTTTCTACTTTGTGAAACATAGTTTGAGGAGTAACGGTAGTAATTCTTCTTTGAATGTCTGGTAGAATTCAGCACTGAAACCATCTGGACCAGGGCTTTTATTTTTGGGGAGGTTTTTAATGACAGCTTCAATTTCCTTAAGGGTTATAGGCCTGTTTAGGTAATTAATCTGATCTTCATTTAATTTTGGTAGATGGATCCTGTCCAGAAAGCTGTCCATTTCTTCTAGGTTTTCCATTTTTGTGGAATACACATTTTCAAAAAATGATCTGATAATTCTCTGTATTTCCTGGGGGTCTGTTGTTATGTCCCCCTTTCCATTTCTGATTTTGTTGATTTGAACACTTTCTCTCTCTGTTTTTTGATTAGTTTGGCTAAGGGCTTATCTATCTTGTTAACTTTCTCAAAGAACCAACTCTTAGATTTGTTGATTCTTTGTATTGTTCTTTTTGTTTCAATTGTATTGATTTCAGCTCTAAGT
The DNA here is from genome assembly GCA_004025045.1 of Sigmodon hispidus. Lineage (NCBI taxonomy): Eukaryota > Metazoa > Chordata > Mammalia > Rodentia > Cricetidae > Sigmodon > Sigmodon hispidus. The sequence goes on from PVIH01009503.1 coordinate 81,510, forward strand.
TTGATTATTTCCTGCCATCTACTCCTTCTAGGTGAGTTCGCTTCTAATTTTTCTAAGGCTTTCAGCTGAGCTGTTAGGTCTCTAGTGAGGGATTTCTCTAGGTTTTTCATATAGGCATCTAGCGCTATGAATTTTCCTCTTAAGACTGCTTTCATTGTGTCCCACAAGTTTGGATACATTATGGATTCATTTTCATTAAATTCTAGGAAGACTTTGATTTCTTTCTTAATTTCTTCCTTGACCCAGAGATGGTTCAGCTGAGTGATGTTTAGTTTCCATGAGTTGGTAGGCTTTCTTTGGGTTTTGATGTTGTTGAACTCTAACTTTAGGCCCTGGTGGTCCGATATGTTACAAGGGATTATTTCCATTTTTTTGTATCT
>PVIH01009504.1:0-12336 GCA_004025045.1 Sigmodon hispidus
ACACACACACACACACACACACACACACACACACATACACACACATACATACACACACAGACACACACATGCATACATACATACACACATAAACACACACACATACATACATACACACATAAACACACACACACATACATACACACACACAGACACACACACATGCATACATACATACACACATAAACACACACACATACACACAGACACACACACATACATACATAGACACAAAAAAACATACACACACATATACACACACACATACATACATACACAAAAAAACATACACACACATATACACACACACATACATACATACACACATAAACAAACACACACATACATATATGTACAGACACACACATACATACACACACATATAAACTCACACATACACAAATAAACACACACATTCATACACACATACACAAATATACACACACATACATGCATACACACATAAACACACATACACACACACGCATAGATAATAAATAAATGTAAAATATTCTCATTAGTGATAGGCTGTTAACTATCTTTTATATAACATTTTATATCTTACATAATGAAACCAGATGTAAGACACTTAAATAAAACATCTTTATCAGCTTACAGTTTTAACTTTGTTCTTACAAGCATAAGTAAAAGTCTGAGAGGAAAAAGAGAGGTTAATGTATATAATTATAGAAGGGGACACAGTGACATCACTTGTCACAATTAAGGTATGCACAAGCCCTGACCCAGCAGTTCCCTTTGTAGGAATTTATCTTGCAGGAACACCCACGGAGATGAAAGGCGACTGTGGTAGAGACACAGCAGCTTCTTCATTATTTGGCTCCTTGGGGGTCATCACAAACAACCCCAAATGCATGCAGCAGCACCAGACTATAAACAGGGCCTTCCTCACACAGCACTTCCTCAGTGCTGGTGAGACCCCCGAAGCACAGCAGCAGCTGGTTAGACCCCTGCAGCACTTCCACAGCGGGTGCTGTGGTAGCGAAAGAAGAGGCAAGCAACCCTCCTGGACTCACACAGGTAAGTGTCCAGTGTCGGGATCTGAGTGGTTCTTCAACATTTGTAGGCCAAGGCAGGAGGATTGCCACAAGTTCAAAGCCAACCTGTTACATAATGAGATCCAGGACAGACTGAGACTGAGGGGGGGGGGGGGGGTGGCTGCCTGTGAAAACATGAAAATGTGTCCACTTAAGGTCCAGCATGGCCAAGCATACCTTTAACCTCCTCTGACTTCCATGCACTCACAAATGTGTATACTTGCATAGGCATGCACACAAACCCAAAAATAAAACTGTAAAAATTATCAGAAAGAGAGCATACACAATTGAGCTGTGGAGACATATGACTGTTATTCCTACACTTGGGAGATGGATATAGGAGATCCAGGCATTCCAGGTCTATCCTCTACTACTTAGTGTTTAAGACCATCCTGAGCTACATGAGAGAGACTGTGCCCCTCCCCCAAAGGAAGGAATAAAATCCAAATTAAAAGGGACAAACACTGCAGAAAAAGCCACGATCACACACTCTGAAAAAAATGCACTGATGAACACAGATCAAGCCGGGCTTGTTTCTGGGGCTGAAGGGAATTTCCCTATTCTGTAGCACAGTCACATGCTAGCTTTATTGTGAGACATAACAACAGCAAAAAGGTTCCAGTTAGAACAAAACACCACTCACTCATTCTTAAAAGATGTTCTCTCCGAGAGCTCATGAATGCAGTTCTTTTTTTCTTCCCTTTTTTTTGGTTTTTGAGACAGGGTTTCTCTGTGTAACAGCCTAACAGCCCTGGCTGTCTTGGAACTCATTGTGTAACCAAGTTGGCCTCGAACTCACAGAGATCTGCCTGCCTCTGCCTCTATAGTTCTAGGATTAATGTTGTGTGTCGCCACCTTCAGGCATATAAATGCAGTTCTTAGAAGTCAATGTCACCTTGTGAACAGATCTATGCACCAGTAACTAAAATTTGGGAAGATGAATTCTGTATCTAGCTAGTCACATCCTACTACTGTGTACCATAAAATGCACTCTCAGGTCAGCAGGATGATACATGTAGTAAGATCATCATCCGCTCCCAGCCCTGACAGCTTGGGTTCCATTTTCAGGACCCTCGGGGTAAAAGAAGATGCTGACTTCTGCCAGTTGTCCTCTGGCCTCTGCTTGTGGCCTATGTGTGTGTACATGAGAGTAAACACAAACACAGAAATATAAAAATTAAATCAAGTACACTTTTCCCATTAATCCGGATTACAGAGTCCTGAGGCCTCATTTCCTGGTATTCTGTTAGAAAGCCTCATGAGTTGTTTTTAAGATACTTAGAAAGTGACAGGCCTCTTTATACACATTAATTTTTATTTCCAACAAATGAGAAGATAGAGATGAAAAAGGAATCAAAAGGCATTTGGAAGCATCTAGGTGTCTTAGAAAATGTTGATTTCCACTTCTGAGCGTGAAAATAGAGCATGCAGGCCTTCTGCGAGAAGATGCTTGCTCAGCGTTCCTCTTGGAGGATCCCTTCACCCTCCCTCCCTTTTGCTTTTTAACTTTTCATGCCTTGCCGTTTTGGTAAATTAAGGTTTAACTTCAGAAACTGCTGGCTGACGGCTGGAAAATTCTGCTCCTATTGAGTGGCTTATGGTGCCCTCTCATGGATGGCCTTTGAAGTTCCCAGGCTGGTACATGACCTTGACCTCTCTCAAATCCGCTACTTGCTGGGCTGCTGCTTGAGAGGAAGAAATCCCACTCGTTTTGTTGCTTGCCTACTCGAGGGATGCTGGATGCCGAAAGGGACTGGACTGGTCAACAGTTCTAGCCTGGTGTTTGCAGAGGCGAATGAATTGCTGGCTGGCTGCAGCTGAGTACAAGCAGTGAAGCCCAGACCTCCCAGCTGCCAGCCCGTGGCTCCCTCCCACAGCTGTTTTGCTCCTACCAGGGTTTGCAATAAAAATTGTTCAAATGAAGATTTATGTCTTCACGTTTGTGAAATGTCTCAGATGTTTGATTTTAATGAGCCGAGAATATTGTTGCCTTTAAGCTCAGGCAGTATGCAAGCTTCGATCAGCTTACTCTGCTCAGAGGCTGACCTGGCCTCTCCCCTGGTAAGATAGGGCTTCACGGGGCTGGAGAGATGGCTCAGCGGTTAAGAGCACCTTCTGCTCTTCCAGAGGACCCGGGTTCAATTCCCAGCACCCACATGGCAGCTAACAACTGTCTGTAGTTCCAGTTCCAGGCAAACACCAAGGCAAATAAATAAATAAATAAATAAATAAAGTTAAAAAAAAAAAAAGATAGGGCTTCACTTCACCCCTATATTTTAGTGTCTTTGGTACATAAAGGGACTCTGCATACTAACCAAAAGAGAAATATGGAGGCAGCCGCAAACCCTTTGGTCTACAATGGTGTTCTGCGTGTGTGATATGCTAGTTCAATGGTGGCACAAAGCTTCTGGGGACAACCAGCCAATAACCGATTTGACTTACGGTCCATGCCATGAAAAGGAATCCTTACTCAACACTGCTTGGGTGACTAAGAACCAGAGACCCGATAGCCCAGGGACCTAGGGGCAAACCAAGTAATACTGGCCTTTAAAACAACAAGAACCATAATGATAAAATGACTCCTAATGACATTCTGCTATACTTACAGATCAGTGCCTTGCTCAGCCATCATCAGAGAAGCTTCCTCCTGCAGCAGATGGGAACAAATACAGAGACCCATAGCCAGACGTTATGCAGAGAGTGAGAGACCTTGGAACACTCAGCCCTAAATGGAATGTCTCCATCAAATCCCTCCCCTCAGAGCTCAGGGAATTCCACAGAACAGGGAGTAAAGGGAGTATAAAGGACAGAAGGGATGGAGAACACCAAGAAAACAGGGTCCTCTGAGTCAGTATGAGCAGAACTCACAAGAACTCACAAATACCGAGGCAGCATGCACAGGGCCTGCACCAGGCGCTCTGCGTACATATTATGGCTTCCAGTTTAGTGCTTTTATGGATCTCCTGAGTGTGTGAACAAGTGCATCTCTGATTCTTGTGCTTTCTCTTTGATTCTTTTCCTACTGTTGATTTGCCTTGTCCAATTTGTGATAGTTTTTGTTTTTATCTTATTATATTTTATTTTGTGATATTTTAATATTATCTCTTAGGAAGCCTGTTCTTTTTTCTAGTGAGACAGAAGGAGTGGATCCAGATAGAAAGGAAGTCGGGAAATGCCAGAAGGAGGAAGATGAGGGGGATGAGGGGGATGTGGGGGGTGAGGGAGTATAGTCAGGATATATCATATAAGGAAAGAATCTATTTTCAAGAAAAGGGGGCAAAAAAGGACAGGGCTTTAGGTCCAGGAGTTACCTGACTCTGCTGTCCCAACAACCTGGTGTCAGGGCCAATGTTGACCTGGGTCACGGGACTATCATGCTTCTACCTTATAGTATCCAGCCTTGGAGACCAGACCTAAACTACTCTGGAGGACAGGGTACCGGATTCTTGAAGGATGGCTACTATGGGTTGAGCTATGACATTGGAGCACCAGGTGAGACCCATCAGGGGGCAGAGACTTCATGCCTGGGGCTTCATTTTCTTAGAGATGGCAAGCTTCAGCACTCCCTATGCTGGGTCCCTCTTCAGACTCTCATTTGTGAATGCCACCAATTTAAGGAGTATATAAAAGCAATCACAATTGAAAACACGGGGTGATGGCCTGGAATCATCAGTTCATTACAAAAGATCTATGGTCATAAAGATGTGCATCTGCAAGGTTTCTCCATGTTAAGAAGTACCTAAAATTCACACAGCGTTTCCAACAATAAATTGTGAGAGAGAAAGAAACTGTTACAGCATTAATATTAAAACTACGTTTTCTACCTACAATGCTAAGAAAAGAATGAATTCATTTTCTATGCTCTTCTTAGCAAATGATACTGCAAAGTTGTTAGAAATGGTGAGGCACTCAAAGCAGGGAATTCAGCCTCTGAGGACAATTAAGGATTGTAATTTAAAGGGGAAAATTAGGCTAGATGGTCAAGATGCCGTTATTCTAGTTGTTCTAAAGTTGATGTAATTTATCACAATTTTAAAAAAATGTGTTGTAATTTATTTTTTTCCCTGTGTCTCAGCTAGCTTTAATTATCAACTTTATACAGCTTAGAGTTATCTGAGAGGAAAACTTCCATAGAGGACTTGCCTCCATCAGATTGGCCTGTGGGCATGTCTGCAGGATATTATGTTTACTATTAATTGGTGCAGGAGGGTCCAGTCCATTATCGGCAGCACCATTCCCTAAGCAGGCTGTCCTGAGCTATGTAAGGAAGCTGGCTGGACATTAGCCTGAGAGCGGGCCAGCAAATGTTTCCTCATGTTATGCATTTATTTATTTTTGCTTGAATTCCTGCCCTGATGCCCCTCAAGGCTGGACTGTAACCTGGAAGTAAAAGCCAAATAAATTTTTTTCCTAAGTGCTTCTGGTCTAAGCGTTTTATCACATCAGCAAACGAAACCAGAGAACCCTCTAAAAAATATTCTTTTAGTACATAATTTTGAACTCTTAAAAAGGAACTGGAAATTATATGCACATGTGTGTCCAGTCAGTGTCCAATGAGTCCAGTCCAGGTATATTCCTGTAGCTATTCCCAACATCACCCTCTGAGAGTATCTATTGCTCCTGACTTTTCAAAGCAGTCTCATGTCTGTAATCTCAGTTCTAGTTAGTCAATGAGTTCTTTGTAGCATGAAGTTATTTAAACTCCCTGGACCTTAGTTTTTTCATCTGTACAATGGGGTGGTCCTTGGGCCTATTTTATGGGGTTGCTATGGAGACCGAGTTAATATATTCCAGGTGTTTGGAGCCAGACCAAGTGCAAAGTGATTATCATGTAGGTGCTGGCTGCCCTTTTATTTTTGTCTGCTGTGTATATGAACATCACAGTATACAACAGAACAAGCCCTCTTCGTGTCTTTAACATGATTATACTGAGAACCAGGAGCAGGGATGGAAGTAGTTTTAGGATTTAGGGAAGAGGCAGCAAAATCTTCATCACATAGGATGTCAAGGGACACTATAAAGAGGCATAAATTTAAAAAAAAATGTGCTGGAAACATAATACATAGTGATAAATACTAGAAGAAATAGCTTCAGAGATTTGAAACTTGTGACTTGTGCAGTGCTGGGAAAGAGGGGTGTTGGGAACTGCTGATTCCCGTCCAAAGCCTTCTATTCCTTCAGGGTGAGTATGTAGAACTTTGCTTTGTAAAAAGTAACCATTTGGGGGCTGGAGAGATGGCTCAGCGGTTAAGAGCACCGTCTGCTCTTCCAGAGGACCCGGGTTCGATTCCCAGCACCCACATGGCAGCTAACAACTGTCTGTAGTTCCAGTTCCAGGCAAAACACCAAGGCAAATAAATAAATAAAGCTTAAAAAAAAAAAAAAAAGTAACCATTTGAAAAATGTTCCAAACACAAATATTTGAGTAAAAATGTCCTTGGACAGGATTCTTCTGATTGTAAGAAAATGTTTTATTTTCCTCCTTATATGATGATAGCGTTTTTGATTACTCTGTAGTTACTTAAATTAAAAAAAATTAATAAGCAGTAAATCGTAACAAAAAGGAGAGAGTTTGTTTAGGTAAATCGTAAGTAAGCATTCCCTCGTGGGAATCTTTGCTTAATTGTGCTGCAGCTGGTGCTAATTCAGTCCCTTCGCTGTATCTCATTTGGATTTATAAGTGTGTTTTAATAAACATCACGTCATCGGAGGCTGTTTTACTGGCATGAATTGGGCTATAACTGGAGGGGCTCCTGAGGCCCTTGTCCAAACAAAGCTGTTACTTTGTTTCCTTCTTACCGTACATCCCATACATCCCGGAGCTACTAACCTCCTAGTTGGGAGGAGCTAGGCTGGGTCCCAGTGTGGTCCTGTGTCAGCTCAGCATTGCCCCCCCCATTCATTCAAGTCTACCCCATCCAGAATTTAAGGCATTGTGTGTGGTCCTACCTGATCTTAATATCACATGGTATTGTTGCCCTCTTTCATTCAAGCCCTCTCCATTCAGAATTGAAGGTCACAAGAAGGAGGGTAGAGAGTGGGCTAAGAACAGCTCTAATTGGCTAAGGAGTATATATCCTGATCTACTGAGGACACAAAACTTCCTTTAGGAAAGCGGCTTCCTGGAGACATAGTTAGCTTGACAAATGGGAAACTATCATCCGAACATATTTTTCGTGTATGTAGGAGTGTTTCTGCTGGATCTGCAGGACACCTATTACCTGTCATTACCCTCTAACAAGTAGCATCAGTCATGGGCCCATTTCTCCGAGGCTCACGGGAAGTAAGAAATGAACAGAACATTTTGTTGATTCTCTTTCTGGTCCAGGCCAGGGTGCCCCTTGGTGCATTAGTGAACTACATGCAAATCCCAGTCAGAGAACATGAAGTACTTGGTAAGTATTTGTATGGCTCTTTTCTCCCTGTTGATAATTTATTGAGATTGTACCCAACAAAAAGAAAGGAAGGAAGATAAAATAAAGAAAAAAAGATAAAAGTAATTAGAACTCTACTGCCAGCCATTTTACATATTTGTTTTTATTATTTACTTTTATTATGATCCTGAAGATTAAACCCGTGGCCTTTGAGGCATGCTAGGCACAAGTACCATCACTGAGTAACGTGCCCAGCCCATCAGTTATTTTATAGAGCAAAATCTAGGGCTTTTCTGAGCTTGACACAGGTTAAATCACAGAACGTTGTGAATATTTCTCCTTGTATTTGAGACTCACATGTGCGAGGACCTGAGCTGGGATATCCCCAGAACCCATGTAAAGTCAGACAATTTCCATCTCTCTCTATGATGAAGGAGGTAGAGACAGGGGAATCCCTGAATCTTTCAGGACATCTATCCTGGTAAACACGGGGTCAAACATTTAGAAATTCTGTCTTACATGAGCTGGAAGATGAGGACCAACACCTGAAGTTATCCTCTGCCTCCAAAAGCATGCCATGTCACCCACACAAGCACACATATAGGTACATCATACACTATACGCAAGGAAAAGGTAAATTTTATATGTCTTTTGCTACAACAACAACAAAAATTTAAAGGCTGAATATAGTGGTGTACACCTTTAATCACAACTCCTGAGGTAGAGGCAAGTGGATCTCTGAGAGTTTGAGGCTAGTAGGGTCTACATAGCAAGTCCCAGGTCATCTTGAGCTACAAAATGAGAGTTTATCTTAAAATAAAATAAAATAAGGCAAAAAGTAGCCTTGCCTATATAATGGCAGTATGATGTATAGAATATAAACACAGTGTACAATTTTGTAAAACTCAGAAATTTTTACTACTGCTTCAGTCCTCACTCACCTTCTGGCCTTTCCCCCATATTACACAGGTAAGGGAAAAACTTTAAATTTATAACTATTGCTGATTACGGGCTTCACCCACAGTCCTCTTGAGACATAAAGTTTATTACACCCTGGCCAGTATTTCTGGCTAAAACTGATCATTAGGTTTCTGGTTTTGACTCCCAAGTGTGACTGTGTATGTCTGGGAGTGTGCAGTAGGTCACAGCCTTTCCTGCTCATCCAGCCATGATCAACCTCATCAACAGATACAGAAAGCCTTTCCACAGAACCTCAGCCAAAGGGAACCAGTGGGAATTCTCAGATTTGGGACTGGAATGTCCCAGCATCCAGAAACCAGGATGCTGCAAAAGGGTGCACAGGTTCCATGTAATGGAGAGTTTTCCCAAGCACAATCAGTTCTCACAAATGTTTCCTTACCTGAAAACCTTCCCCTTCCCATTGGGTTAAGAAGCACAGGCTGGTCGGAAAGGCCCTCTGTGTCAGCCAGCAGACCAAGGAAGGACAGGGCTCTGTGGGCAGCCTCAGTGGTGGGTACCACCCTAATATTCTACTTCTGTAATCATCGGCTGTCTCATGACCAGGTGTTTGCTCCAGACTGACCCATAAAACTTAGGAAAGTTGTTGTGGGCTATTTATACACTGTGTGAAGTTACATTACTGTGATTGGTTTAATAAAGAGCTGAACTGCCAATAGGTTGGCAGAAGGTATAAGTGGGACTTCCAGGAAGAGAGAGACAGAAAGTAGGATCTAGGCTTGAATCAGAAGGTAAGATTTGATTGGGGGAGACTCCCCGAGGCTCTTGGCTGCAGAAGTGAGGAAAAAAGCCAAGAAAGGCTACAAGACAATGATGAATAAACTGATCTCTTGACATGGGAACAGCCCAGAGACTGAATGAAAGATGATAAATGTTGTTGGCCACAGAGCCCTCATAAGTTATTTCATGTCATTCTTTCATATAACATAGACAGAGTTTAATATTACAGTTTGTTTATGCAATCCAAATGAACATATAAAGTCAACATATGCCTTTTTTCCTGCTCTTAGAACAAAACATCATCTTTAGCCGACTTGTGCACATTGCACATTGCATACTTGTGTTAATACAGATATTACCTTTAAAAGTTTGTGTTTTCAGAAAAAAAAAAAACAAACACCAATAAAGATAAGTAGTCTGGGTGATCCAGCCTCCCAAAATGCCTCTGTTGTAGTTTCCTCAAAATTTTACATTCAGACAACTTCAAAGCCACTAGCTGAAATGGTCCAGCCTCACAGACTACTCTAGCCAAGACCTCAGATAAACCCTGCACTTTTCCATTATACATAAGCTGGACAACAAATGATACAACTAGCTATCCCAGGACTTGACCAATATCCAAATTTTCTCAGGGTCTCCTAAAGATGTCATAAAAGCCCAGATAACAGGAAATAGTCTAGAGAACACAACATCCATAGTCCCAAGAGATAGGCTGAGTGGTTTTGATCTTTGATGAATTATGAATGTTTTTCATTGTTTAGGGGGGGTTGGTTACAGGTTGTTATTGGTAATGGTCATGAAAAAAAGCTGAAGAAAGGATGTTGGTATGAATTTTTCTATATTGATGCAAATTTAAGATTATGTTTGTTAAACCATATATATATATATTTCTGTTCTTGTTTAAGATATTTTATTTATGTAACTTGATAAAAAAAATATAATGTAAAGTTCTAGTTCTTGAAAACTATTAAAAATATTAAAGAAATGCAGGTTAGTAGTTAGTCATCCATTCCAATTAAACTTCCTGACCATGAATGTAATTGTCTCAAGTCCCTGCTTCTATGGCTTCCTCATGCTGATAGACTCTAACCTGAAACTGTAAGCTACAGTAAACTCTTTCTCACCTAAGTTGCTTTGTCAAGATATTTTAATCACAGCAACAGAAATAGCGCAAAGACACACATTGTTCCATCTAGACTACTTTTGGCTAGTTTGTCAACAGTGTTGACAAAGCAAACCTGGAAAGATATGACCTGTGCTGTGTGGTCTCAAATTCTGGGGGCTGTTAATAACCCAACAGAATGGAAAGAAGCATTTTAGACGTGCAATCTGGACAGGAAGATCAGAACTCCCTAGCCCCAAGGGACCAGGATGAAATTCTAGGCCTTGTGGAAATCTGTGACCTTCAGTTCTTAGTAATCAGAAATTGGGCTGTCTCTCTCTCTCTCTCTCTCTCTCTCTCTCTCTCTCTCTCTCTCTGTGTGTGTGTGTGTGTGTGTATGTGTGTGTGTGTGATCAAAGGAGAAACATTGAAAGGAAAGGACAGTAACTAAGACATCTGAGATGGCTGGGTCAGAGTCTTTTCCTTCTCTACAGCTAGCAGGAGGATTTGCTCTGGGAGACACTCACTACCTCCTCTACCAGTTCCCAGAAAGTTCAAAATGGGGCAAGCGTATATGTATATGTATATGTATATGTATATGTATATGTATATGTATATGTATATGTATATGTATATGTATATGTATATGTATGGAGAACTCAATACATTTTTCTTTCTTCTTTGCTCTCTATTTTTCTGAGACAAGGTCTCACTATGTGGCTTTGGTTTGCCTGTTGCTCACTATGTATAACCAGGCAGGCCTTGAGCTTCCAGAGATCTGTATGCCTCAGGGATGCTAGGATAAAAGGCCTGTGCCATCACACCAGCCTTATAGTTTTCACTTTCAAAACTCCAAGTTACATAAATATACCTTCAAGTTCTGAAGTACTCAGTCAAGGTGTTCTGTGGGTACTTGAATAACAAACTGAATCTCATGATTGTATATAATAAATATACACAAATAAAAGAATTTAAGATGACCCAATCCATGGAAAGCAGTTGGAATCTATCAGACTCACTCCAGTTATTACCACACTGGGTCACAAATCTTCCATGGTTTGGAGCTTGAGGGAGCTGGCTGTAAGCAAGAGTTCCAAGTCACCGATATAAAACAAGGATTAGGGTCCCCACAAACCAAGAACTCTCCTAGGAGTTCTATTCCATGGCTCACAAACCCCCGCATCAGATACTCTGAAAGCAGGGTGGAAGGAAATGAGATGTTAACCTTCGCTGGGATTTCATTTCTGCAAAGCTATAGTCAGTCTCGATAGACAAAGTTTCCGTAAGGCACTGGTGGACTTCTTCCTGCTTGAAGGTGTGACTATCTTTACTGTGGTGGGCCTGCCTGAGGGACAATGACTGACTGATATGGGGAAGGAAGAGTTTTGCTCGTTGGGGACTGGGTCATAGCAAGCAACAAAGAGCCAAACACTGTGTGGGCCTGTGGAGTATTGCACCACACAGCTACTGCAAGAGGCAGGGCGTTTCTGTGCCCAGCTGGAAGACCCTTTGTTTGCCCCTCAGCCTGGAAAGCAAGGGTGAGGTTTACTGGTAATCTTCTCATTTCCGATGTTTGGTCTGGAATCCATCAGCTTGGGTGGTCCTGCATCTATTTTGTTAAGATTTCCTTTTCCTTGGACCACTAATAGATTTTGGACTTATTTTCTGTTTTGTTTTGTTTCTTTTCTTATTTCTGGTGAGGGAAGAACAGGGCGTTCACAGAAAGACAGATTGAAGGCATTCATGCAGCTTCCTTCCCCCAGAATAAATGCCTGCCTCTATAAATCATCTAGATTTATAAGTTGTATGATTCCGTTTTTATAAAACTATTTTCAAAATTCCTTATGCTTTGTGGGTCTCTGTCACTGTTGGTTTTCCAAGGCTCTTTTAGCTCCTTGATTTTCTAAGAACTTGATAAGACTTATGTCTGTAAAGGGCCCCCACACCTGCCACCCTTCCCCTTGTTCCTTAGTGATAAAACTTCCATGCAGTAAAGTCCAAGAAATGCACCCCACCCCCAGCTGCTAGGTCAGGCCAGGCAGGCGCTCAGAGTGGACCCTAGGCTTTCTTTTCACAGCTGTGCATAAAATCTCTGCCGATTCATTTC